>VXAK01008286.1:0-85764 GCA_013399435.1 Arenaria interpres
CGTCCTGCTGCTGCTCTTTGCCGGGCAGCGGCGGCTGAGCTGGGGGGAAAATCAGCCGAAAATGACAAAGTGACACTTCAGAAGAATCACTGGGCTTTTGTAAACGTGTTAGAAGTCATCATTGCAAAAAAAAGAGAAAAAAAAAAAAAGAAAAAAAAGAAGTGGAAGGGCTGATTTCCCTTTTCCTTTCCCTCTGAGTTAAGGTATGACTGATATTAGAGCAGAACTTAGAAGTATTGCAGGGTGTCAGCTGCACCGACTGCCTGTGGGTGTGCTTCCAGCCTGCCGTAGCCCCGAGAGAGAGGAAACGATGTCTTGAGCTTCGTTAAAGGTGTGCCAAACCCACTTGTTCCGCTCCTATCTCATTTCGGTTTATCCTGAGATTTGTTTTCTGAAAAACGCTGGTCCTTATTTCAGTCAAAGCCTGCGGATGTGCGGCCGAGCTGTGGATAAGCCAGGAGAGCAGAGAGGGCCGTGCGGTACAATGCAGTAATCGAAGCCCTGGTGGAAAAAGGTTGTGCAAAGGCAGTGGAGGGCAGGCTGGTGTGGAAGCTGAAGGCACTACCTGGGGTGTTATCGCAGCTCAGCTGGGGCACAGTAGCTTGCTGTGTCATGGTAATGCAAAACATGCTTTTGAGCAGACAGGAATAATTTTATTTCAAGCAGCAAAGAATGTCCTCATAACCTGGAAGCAAGGAGGAAAGAGGATGTGTAAATATAGGCTGTGTTTGGAGCTGTCTGGCTTTGCGACGTTTGGTATTCCCAGCCAGAAATCACCCCAGTTCCTCAGCAGTAAGTACTGGAGCTAGGCTTTCCTAGAAGACGTTTCTGTAACAAAACCTCTCGCCCCTTAATTTTCTAGGTGCTTTGTGAGGGCGAAGCTGAGCTAAAAGGCCACCACAGCCATCTTCACCGGGGTAATACTTCAGCTTTCTGGCATTTAGGACCTAGGAAATAATCCCACAGGTATGTTGTAAATGTATATAGCAACTGATAACTGCTGGTTGTATTTTATAAGCAGAACGCTATTCTACAGTTGTAAAATGCCATTGCTATGACACTAACAGACAAGAATTTTACTTCTTGCTTATGTCATAATTCTTCAAGATTAATTTTTTTTTTTTAATGTAGCTCTTCCCAGTGCAGGAAGTACGAGTCCAGAGTATGATTATGTATTTCAGATACAGTAACAGCAGAGGGAGCATGATTTACCATTTAATATAAGAAGTTTTTCATTCTAGGTCTAAGTCAGGAATCCAGTCTGTTTATAATTTCCATGCCGCGCTTATTGGCAAACTTCCAAAGAAGCAAGCTGTAAACACAGATATTTTTCCTATGACTAGTTCTGATTTTTGTGTATGGTTTTCTATATGTCTGAGAAATGAGAACGTGCAGTGTGGTAGGGGGCACATTTTAGGGTGATCTTGGAATAGAGTCAACCCACACACCTCTGAGATAATGTCTGATTTTAATTAAATTGCTGATATTAATCGAAAGAAACGGTTCACTGATGGCAGACCATTTCTATATATTAAAAAACTCCTTTCTGAACAGGAAGATATTTTTTTTTAATGCTGTACAGCATATGGAAGGTTATATTAAGTATCATATGATGTACTAAAATTATGGGCTTCGCACAGTAAAATGCAATCTAAATTCTAATGCTGAGAAATAAGCTCTAATGAGAAAAGGATGTGGGATCTTGCTGTCCTGTCTCCGCTGACAGTGTGGGATTTAACTCTAGTCTGTTTCATACGGGGTGAGTTTGCAGGTGCTGCAGAGTAAGATGCAGACAGATTTGCTGTATGGGAATTTTCTTGCCTGCTGGAGTGCAGAAGAAATATTCTTTGCTATGGTTTAAAAAAAAAAACACCCCAAAACCACAACTGTTGGGAGCTAATCAAGATGCTTATGGTTTCTAAGGTTATTATAAGAAAGGATAACAACCCATTCTGTATTAGCAGAGATGCATGCAGTTTTGCAGGAATGTACTGTATCTTTGTTAATGCGTGCAAACAAACAGCTTTTCCTCCTTTTCTTTTGGCTTGCTTTTTAAAATACAAGGCAATCATGTTGTATTATTTGCTAGGCAATTATAATTGTTTTCAGATGCACGTTAGACCCTTTGGCAAGAAAGGTAGTGATGCTGGCACGAGCTGTCTTGAGCAGTATATCCAATATGTACTGGGGGAAGGAGCTGGGAAGCGGTTATTTGATAATGGAGAGAACTCACTTTACGAGGAGGCACCTGATATTGAGAGGGAGCAATGCCTTTTGTGTCTCCTTGGGCATGACTGAGGGCTAGTGTTTGTGGCAAGGTGACTAACTGTGTGCTGCACTGGCAGCCTCGTGAATCCCGACATGAGGTTGAAGATACGACAGCGTGGTCTGGGTGGGGCGCTGACGGGCATTTAAATCCAAAGCTCCCTTGGTTAGAGGAGTGGCTGGGTGTTGGAGCATCTGAGTTTATGTGGATAATGAGTTTTGGCCCTGAATGACTTGTTTCAAAGTCTTCAGCCAACGGCGAAGGCTTGCTTTCTTAGGATAGAATTAATGTGTTTCCTTAGGATGTAATAATTGTAGAATAGTTTTACAGATGCCATCACATGCCAAGCATCTCCTGGCTAATGTGTCAGGCTGATCCGCAAGACATGAAATGCTGCTACAAGCTGGATGATTTCTATAGCTGCTTTTCTTACAGAGGTATTGGAAGAAGCTCTTCCTTGGCAACATCCTGAAAATCTGTTTACAATTCAGCCCATCTTTTTGGCTCTAAAGTATATAAGCAATCTCACAGGTTTTTTGGTAATGTTTTCCACTTAAATATAATTAGTTCTATCTACAGCCATCAATACTGATAGCAAGTTGCTGCCTGCTTTTGAAGCTCCATTGTCTGAGGAGGGGAAAGGGGCTGAAGGCAGCTATGTGGTCAGTTAGGTGCTTCTTGCCATGTCTGCAAGCAATAAAACAGTGGGTGGAAGGCACTGGCATCTGGAGAAGCCCCAAGCAAACCTGTCTCATCCAAGAGTCCGACCTCAAATTGCCGTTTGGGGATGGACCATTCTTCAGAGCCTGGCATGTGGGCCTCAGCTGTGTATGTGCCAGGAACCCATCTGTGGCCTGAGGTGACTTTGAAGTAGTGATTTGCTTGTTGGATTTCACCATAGTATTTTAAATTTAGATACATGCAGAAGCTGTTATTTCAGTAGTGATTTTCCAGGTGTCTTTAATAGCGTAGGCGAGCACAGAAGAGGAGACGGACTGCGTAACCCTTATTTGTGTCATCAGCTTGGAAGCTGTTGCATTGCGATGGTTCAGAAAATGTATATACCATTCAGAAAATGGTACATTAATCAGATGTTGACAGTATCTGGTTATGATACTTTGTCTCACAAAGGTTACTCCCCTGTAGCAAAGTGTGGGTCGGTAAGAATGGAACCAAATTACTGAACCTACGTTGGAAAAAATAACCATTGTTGTATGCTCTGAAAAAAGAGAAAAAAACAAAACCCAAACCAAAACAACACCACCGTGGAAGAAATAAGAAATAGAAAACTAGATCAGTTAGGAGTAATTAAAATTTGCCTTGAAGGAAACGTGGCTGCAGAGGATGTCTGATGCCCTAAGGTACTGACAGAGCAGTGATTTCTGCTGTGATTTGTGCTCAGAATCGGTAACATTCTGAAGCAGTGAGTTGGCAGTCTGCTGACCAGTGATGATATGCAGGTTTTTGACTGTAATTCTGTATGGATCAATGAAGTAATGCACACTTACTGCTCTCCTTTCACTTTTGATCGAGCTGTTACACCTGTTCTAGCTGTTATCCAACTGCATTACTATCTTGGAGTGGCTGTGAGGTAATGTCACCTGAATTATGTGGATTGGAGACTGAAATATGGACTTGGAAAGAAATGCCTTAACAGGGGCTGAAATTAACCCTGTGAAACATTTTTCCCCCGCCTTGTCTTTGGGAAGAGAGGTGACTTGGCTGGTAGCAGTTTGGAGCAGCTAGATCACCCCCCGGTTCCATACCTCCTCTGGAGAAGCCCGATAGCAAAGGAAGTCTATCACATCTGTGTGGGGGATGGGAACAGTACTCTGGGGTTTTATTTCTGGACTTCGTGTGATCAAAAGGAGAGTTCCCAATACAGCAAGAGTCACACTCTGGCCCGATTTGCCATAATAAGCAACAATAAAGGTCACGACTTCTTTAAATTACACAGACTGGTCTTATGCTGATTCCACTTAGTTTAATTCTTCTGCGTGAGAAGTCTGGGCAAATTTGGAGCAAGCATGAAGGACTCGCTTTTGTTAGTCCCTGTTTTTAGTCCGGCAACCAGAGGGTTTCTACTGAGAACACCCTTATCTGGGAACGAAAACTGACATCACAAGCAAATGATCAGCCATCGGGTAATTGAAAATGCAAGTGTGCTGTTGCTATTACTTTTTTTTTTTAAAAAAAAGCTGCAGAATGCAAATCGAGTTCCCCTATACACCATTGTCAGCTGAATGGTACTTGCTGAGGCTCTTTTGTGAGCGGGAGAGAGGGGTTCATGTTTTTAGGGCCTCTAGCTTCAGCACACGTGGGTAGATGTGCTGCCTTCTCTCTAAAAGAAGGCTCCATGAGGATCAGGTTCTTGTTCTGTGTGATACAAAGGAGACTGCAGCTTATCAGTTTGATCAGAAGTGGGAGCCCTAAAGGGACTGAATGAGTAATAGGTATTTGTTTCCTCTTCTGACCTGAAAAAAGTCCTTCCTTTGGCTTCCACGGGAGCTGACTTGAATCCCCCCATGAGTGGAAATGAAATTCAGAGTGGGTGAGAAACTGATAACCTTGATAGATGCGCAGGTAATGTTTCCTTTATAAGTCAGGTCCATGTTTTTGTATCTTCTTGATTAAGAATTTTTAGAAAGACTGAATTCTGTATTAAATAACCTAAGTTTTGGAGAGAAATTCCATCCTGGGCTATTTTGTCTAGAAGAACATTTTTCCTTCTGCCACTGCTCTCTAAATTCTGACAGCACTCTTTCCAGTGGGAGCAATGATTCACTGAGGTCTTACACTCCTAAAGAAGTGTTTGTACAATATCCATTTGGTTGGCTGGCTTGGGCACATTTAAGTGAAGGGAGGGAGCAAAGCATTAAGTATCTCTTGCTGTATGCTGAAAAGTTTTAGCTCTATCAGTGTTGGTGGAACAGCTTCTTGCTACAGTGAGAACAGTCCCTCAAGCGTGGCAGTTGTGTAAGTGCTCATCTGTGAGGAATGCCCTCAGGATCTCTGTGCTGATATGGTTTGATATAGCCTCCTGAGCCTGGGCACTGTGCTTCTTCCCTGGGCTGTCTTAGAACCCTGGCTCAGGGCAGCGTCAACAGCCTGCTTGACTTCTGTGTGGAGGGCTCTTCTAGCCCAAGGCTGAACTGAGCCCAGTGGCTCTGCTCAAACCTTCTCAGTCTGTTGCAGAGGAATGTCATTATTCTCACTTAAATAAAAGGAAATCTTAAATTCACCTGTCCAGTATGATGTCTTCTCCATTTGAAGATGCTGTTGAAAAAAAGCAAGGAACGTAGGCAGTGTTTGTCCTACACAGGCTGCTTATCTGGCATTTCTATGCAACTAAGTTCTTCCATTCTCTGTTTGAATAAAACTCATTATAAACATTTGTCTCAAATTAGTTATTGAGGTAGGAGGTGCTAATGTCCCTTCTGCCTCTCTTACCCTTTTTGTTAGCAGATGGTTTAGCTGTGGTGGGGTGGGCATGCATACGTGTGTGTATGCACACATGCTCCTGCTCTCCAAGAGTGTGGTTATAACATTATACTCAGCCTCCTGTAACTCATTATTTGTGCTGTAACAGCTGTGAAAACGTGTACAAACAACTGGAGAACCCTGCAGCCAGGTGTCCTGCTTGTTCGAGCAAGGGCTGATTTCTCTGTTTACTGAGGTTTCTGTTTATTGACTCAATAAGTCTGAGTAGGATGGCAAAGCTGTTAAAGATCTGCTATGAAGACAAGCTGCTAGCTGGAGTAAGTGTTCTTCTTGGCGGATATCCCCAGCCATGAGAGAACATGGTGGGGAGGTGCAGGGCGGAGAATGTAGTTGTGTTGTTTTAACTGGAAAATTCCCTTGTAATTGTTTTGCCAGGCTTTTGTGTAGTGCATCCAAAAAACCACTCCGTGAGACGACGACAGACTATGCAGATGGACAGCTGTGGCTTAATATAACCCAATTAATGCACTTCCCAAGTGCTCTTGACTTGCTGTGCTTTCTGCTACATCGCTTATTGCGGCTTTTAGTGTTGGCAGACCTCTGCATGGTACTATTCATTCAGCTTTACTCAATTCTCAGATTACCCATGTACTAGTTCTGAACGAACTTAAACAAGCAGTTTGGGAATATGCGGTTTGCAGGGGGGGTGAGAAACAGAAGAGGGAAAGGAGAAGACTTATTATGATGCTGCAAGACGTTTTCCTGCTTACTCACACTTGCAAACTGTTGTGGTAAATGTTTCTGATTCCTCATGTGGTCTTTTAAAGCAATCAAAAGAACAATTTTAAAACGATTGTCTTGCCGTGTGATAATACATAGCAGAGAATGGAGCTATTTCTGATGTTCTTGGTGATGGTAATGTCAGTGACAGTGTGTTTGGTGTTAATGTCCGTGGCACCGGTGAGCTCAACTGAGGGTGAGGCTTGAAAAACCCAGCAGGAAAGGGCGGTTTCCACCTTCCACTTTCTGTCTCGTGTTGTGCTGGCAGATATGTGGAGCCCAAGGGAACAATGAGCTAGAGTTGTTCCAGAATTACCTTATTTTAATACCTTCCCACTTGCTGCATTGATTGAAATTTTAGGATATTCCATGTGTTTTCCCTTCTCCCCTCTATCTCCCTTCCTCATCAGATGCGATTCCATTTTGCCCCAAATAGTTGCACGCTGTTTACTGTGTTTGGAGTAAGAGCAGGTTGCAAGTGGTCATTTCCAGCCACCAATTTACCCAGTTACAATGGGTAGGGAAAAAAAGAATAATTGCATCTTGGATTAAAGTGAAGAATTCTCATCTTCCTTTTGACTCTGTCCCTGGGTGTGGTGAGAGCTCAGTGTTTGCTGAGTAGCAGTGCTCATACGTGAGGGCTGATGGTGGTGGCTGTTCCTGATCGGTGAACAGGCAGCTCTGGAGCGAGCTGTGGGCTCATCCAAGTGCAGTGCAGACTCATAAATTCCCTGGAAGAGGCAGATCCTGGCCATCAGATCTACCAAGAGAATTACAGCTCCCAGGAGGCTCTTCTGTATGGACCTTGCATCCCGTAGTTCACTTGTCTGCTCAGAGTGGCTTTCCCATCCATGCCCTCGGTGGGTTGTGCTCTTAGAAATAGTCTGCTTTCAATCTCCATCTCAAGGGGCTGGGTTTTGAAGCTGACACAGCCTTTGAAATACAGAAGTCACAAGGGCTATGCCCAGAGGCCAATATGCTGAGATGATGTATCTTGAATAAGCAGAGTTGGAAATTTCACTTTCAACTTTTCCAGCCATCGCTGCCACTTCCATGCTACTAAATGCTATATTTCTCTATTTGGCTTTCATGCTGTTTATCTTTCTAGACAGCTTTTACATAACTGAGTTCCACAGCATGCTACAAGTCTGACCGTTTAATTTAGACTTTTATTATTATTGGACTACAATACAACTCTGTATACTCTCCTGTTTTTCAGCCATAATTATGTGTGATGTGGAAGGCATTGAGCTGCCCTTGCAGAAGATCTTGTTCTCACTGTCTCTGGACAAATATTGCTTCCATTACTTCTGTCATGTGGGCTTTCCATGGACTGCAGTGTCTTCCATGTAAATCCCAAAGAGAGCATTTGAGACACTTAAGTAACAGCTCCTGTGGTTAAAAAAGACTTTTGTCAAGCTTTACTGATTAGAATTCAGTCTTTCAAGGACATAAATCACTTTCATGAGGGTGAAATGACTGAAAATGAAGATTAATGCCTTTTTTTTTTCACAAATAAGTTAATAATTTTTACTCCTTCTCTTCCTTTTAATTTGTTACAGATTTGAGCTATCTGGAAGATGAGTCCCTTGCTGCAGTTGATGTTCTTCACCTGTATTTTCTTGATCAGGCACGCAGAAGCGGAGTTCTTCACCTCCATAGGTATGGAGAGAACTAATGTGTGATGTTGTGACGTAGTTAATGTGATTCCCAATATACTTAAAAGTTTGCAGTTGAAGCATATGGCTTCTCTGGGGACTGTCAATAAAGTAAGACAGTTCCTATGTTATATTAGGAATTGTTCACCTGTTGTTGTCTTGAATACAACACAAACCTTGCGCTAAAAGGCTTAGTCCTGAATTTATGATTTATGAAAAGAATTTAAGTGATAAGTATGTGAAATATTTTCTTTCACAGAACCTGAAATCTTCTGTCTTCTCAGAAAGCTGGAGTTAGGTGTCAGAAGGAAAAATTAATATCCCCCTTATGTTTTGTGCGTTTTGTAAGACCTGAGTAAATCCTGAAGAACTCACATTGTTATAAAACCTGAAAATAAATTTATTTTTGTGACAACTTAATTCTTGTGATCTAATAGCTGTGATACAACAATGTATGATTGTGGTAGATCCTAAAAATAAGCACAAACTGAGCTGTCTCCTATGACTTGGTCTACTGTTTTCCTGTGGAATAGTGTGGGGAATTTACCCCCATAATAGAGACTGATTAACTACAACTGGCTGCTCTCCAGAGTATGCTTTGCATGGAGCTATTTCTGAATGGCAGAACTCAAAACTCCCTGTGGTTTGTTTTGCACCACTGTGTGGAACCGCTCAGGCAGAGCAAGGCAGGGTGGTGTTTCACTGCCAATCCCCAGCACGTGCTCTGGAACTGGCTAAACAGCATTTCACTACATCCACGTTATTTGCTTCTCTCTTTTCTTAAGTTAAGTAGCTTTTTGTAGAAAGATACTGTAAAGGATCACCTTTTCTTTACACTTACCTATTACTGAACCTTTCCTAACTCTGAAAATAGTTCAGCCTGCTGACTTCCATCTGCTTAATCATGCCTCATTAATAGCTACTTTGGAATGCTGAAACTAAAGCTGTGGCTGCATTTATAAATCTCATCCGGTCTTTCAGTGTTGGGTCTTTGAAGAGCAGGGTTTGTCATAGCAATTAGGATTGATGTGCTGGCAATTTCCACTAATGCTAATCAGCAGAGAGTGTGTATGTGTCTATAAACATTAGTCTGAAATTCCTCTTACTTAACGTTAGGTTGTGTTTCCACAGTTACCCGTATTGAAAAGCTGTAATTTTAAGTGATGCCAGTGGTTAGGCTAAGAATTTATTAGTGTGACCTAATCTGAATCCATATGTAGAACAGATGCTTTGGCAACTACTTGGATCTTTTGTTGCTTTGACTCAATAGCTGTATTAATGTCAAACCTTTCTTTTCATTGTCTTGCATACAATTGTAAAACTAAAAGTAATTTGGAGGCGGTGGAAGGGTCACAGCAAAGCTGCATGAGCCATTGAAGTTGGCATTTTAAAAGCCCCTTGAAGCATTTGAATGACAGACCTGCGTGTATAACAGCTTTTGTGGTTTACAGGCATTAAAGTGCATACCTTTAATTTGTCTGTTCTTTGTGGTGGTTTTAATTGTCCTGGAGCATCTAAGGTCTGTCTCCTGTGCTGTTGGAAATGGTTACTCCTTTAGGTCTGATTAACATTTGCTCATACTCTGTTTTTAGGTCAAATGACAGACCTGATTTATGCGGAGAAAGACTTGGTACAGTCTTTAAAGGAATATATCCGAGCTGAAGAGACCAAGCTCTCTCAGATTAAAAGGTAGGGGGAGAGGTCTGTGTGATGAAGGGTGACAAAATGGCTCATCTGTGTTCAGTGACACACCACCTCTTTGTCACCACTCTTTGCTGCTAGATCTTGTTAGTGTTTCCTCGGCTGACCAACAGTGCAGTCCAGGTGACTGCCAGTGCTGCCTCTGAAGTGTCAGAGGGTTTCCACTCTGAAAATCAAAGCTTATGGTCTAGTTTCTGTAAAGCTCAAAAGTTCTTGGGGTTTTATTTATGCTTGTGTTTTTTACTAAGATAGGTAAGTGACACTCCCAGTGATTGTGTGCTCTATCTTGTTATTTTCTGAAGTGCAGCATGCTGAAAATTGATGGCCAAGACTCATTGCAAGTGGGATACTTGCCCACCGTAGTAAGGTTTAAAATAGTAAGCAGGGAAGCAAATTTCTTTTAAAAGAAAAAGACTAATTAAAGAAATCAGTTGTACTTCACTTTATCCATGTGAAGCTGAAAGCTTGAAAGCTGGCTACGATGGCAAAAGCAGCAATAAATCGATTCTAGCTGTGTAATTAGGATGACTTAAGAAGGAAGACGTGTTCACAAATTGGTCTGCGACTGAGGAGTACACTTCTCATTCCAGCTGGGCTGAAAAAATGGATGTACTGACGAGCAAATCGACCTCTGATCCAGAAGGGTATCTGGCACATCCTGTGAATGCATATAAGCTGGTGAAGCGTTTAAATACTGACTGGCTGGAATTGGAAAACCTGGTTCTTCAGGATACAACAAATGGTAAGGAGTCCCAGGGGAGAAGGTATTGGTAGGAGGTGGCCCCACAACACAGTTGTTTATCCTCCTTGTGTTCTGGAAAGCTGCAAACTCAGCTGTGGTTAAAATATCACTGCCAAGTTTGTTTGAAACTTAAACTAATGACTGGCCTCTTGTTTATTGGTTACCCAAATGGGTGAAACTTGCTACTGAAACACATCTGTCAAGACTCAAAGATCTGCATTTTGTTCAGCTTGTGCTGCTTGGGGCAAAGAATGGGATATACTGAAGTGGTCAACTCTGGCAATCAGCTGTGGTTTACACCTGGTCTTGAGCTTTATGTTCCTCTTATATAAAATCTGCTTTCCCGGTCTGACACGTCTCTTGGCAATCATTGTTTTTTGACTGTGTTGGTCAGTAGATAAGACTTAAAAATCAAAATACAAGAACCCATCCTGAATTGATGAAGGAATTCGTATCAGCCCCAGCATTTAACAGTTGACAGGTGTTGTACTTAGTCTGTTGATAACAGGATAATGTACAATCCTTCTATATCAAATGTTTCCAGTACTAATCTTCGCTTTTGCATCCTGTTATCAAAGCCTGAATTTGCTTCCATAACTTGCTTTTTTAAAATGCAGGTTTATTTTTACTGGACTCCTTGAAAGTCAGGGAGAAGAGGCTATGTTTTTCAGGCAGAACATTGCATGTTTTCCGTTTCTACTCTACATATGCGAAAGTTTAGGTACTTGGAAGTTTTTTCCAGCCAAGATTTTTATTGCCTTTTGGAATAGTTGTCCTAGATGGAAATAAAATATTTGAGTCTATTGAGTACTTCTGTCAATAATTCTTTTTCTAAAGGCTTCCTTTTCCAGTTCTGCTTGTTGCATGATTGGAAATGGCTGGGTGGTTTTCCTTCAGTTGATTTCCCCCACTTCTGCCCAAACAACCTCCCATACAGCCTTGATACATTTATGCAGCGCGTTTAATTTTATTTCTAAATGTTGCCTGGTTTTGCCTGTCAGGTTTAAAAGCTTCTTACTGACTAAGGTCCTCCCCCTACTTAGGGGATCCTGGATGAGTGTCTCTGTCCCTTGAGCTGAGTTTGAAAAGCTCTCATGGCTTTACAGGTTGGAATTTACAGATTTTACAGAGTTTGAAATTATTGTCTATGACTATGATCTGCAGTTGTCTCTGGATATTGCAAGAGAACTGACAAAAGCTATTCTGTTTTCATGTTAGAAGGAGATATTACAGGAAAATTAAGATCTTTAGATTCACATTGTACTTCAGTGATTGTGTGGCACAAGAAAACGGGGGTTTATTTATTTATCCTTTATTTCTTGCTTGTGAGCTGTATTTCTTAAAAGGAGACAGAAAATATTTTTATGACTTTAGAGCCTAATAGGAGGCTTTAAACCTGGATTATTTGAATCTCAATTCCCAAAAGAAAGCAGATGTTTCATCTTCTGTGTTAATCTGGTACTGATACTTATGCAAACTCTGGAAGTAACGTCTTTCCCTTTTACTCCAAAGGCTTTATTGCAAATCTCACAATTCAACGTCAGTTTTTTCCAACTGAAGAAGATGAGACAGGAGCTGCAAAGGCTCTGATGCGCCTGCAGGACACATACAAACTGGATCCTGAAACTCTCTCTCGAGGAAACTTACCAGGTAAGTGCACAAAGGCCTCCTCTACTTAAAAAGGAAGTGGCAATATCCTTAAACTCTCTCCAAAAGTCCTTTTTCAGTAGTGAGGAAGAACCACGGTGCTGAAAGTCCACGCCATTCAGATGCTTGAGGATGTATCTACTTCAGCACATTGAGAGCAGCCTTGAGCTTATTCCCACCTGAGCCAAGGTGCCACGGTCTGCAGTGACCAGCTCGAGCCGCAGTTTTTTAAATTAGAATTACTTAAAAAGAAAATGTTGATTTTTATAATAGCACTTTCTTGTGATGCTTACTGTGTGAGCAAATACTGTGAGTGCTACCTGTCCCCGATACCTTGTGAATCGAGGGAAGGAGCTGCTCCGTAACTCATTCCTCTGATGGCTCTTACAAAGCTTGGCTCTATTCTTGTTTGCTTATCTCTCCAGTGAGGCTCTGATTGAATCACTTTGCTCCTGTTCTCTCTGTGAAATGGAGACTAACAGTTTTTGCCACAGAGAGATGTTTTGGAAAGTACATAGTTATATTGGGATGCTTCAGTGTTTTGGAAGCTGAGATCTGATAAATCTTTGTTGCTGCTGCATGTGGGAGACTTACTGAAAGAGGTTATGGTTGCTAGTAACACACTATTTACGAACTGAATAGGCATCATTAGAGTGTGGGTAGATGAGTTGACAGAACAGGTTTAGTTATTATATGTAGGTTATTAACAGTGAACTTAATTTTAAGTCTTATCTGTGCATCTGCTGAGCAGGAGCGACCGGAAATCAGTGCACAGTGACAGTCAAATGGATACCCAGTTTGTCTAAATAACAATCAGCTTGCTTATGCACAAATATACATCTCCAGGGAAGAGCGAACAAGCTAATTCTGCATATAGTCAGGCTTCCCTGATCATCTAACAGTCTTAACTTGGAGGTTCAGTAAAATCTGTTAAGCTGTTAGTCTGCTCTGCCTACAACAGGAAACACAACAGCTTAACACTAATTTCTATGTTAAGCTTCTCTTGGTTTCCAAAGGAAATAATGCCACAGAATGTAATCTTTAGAATGTAGTCTTTAATTCTGAAGGTGATCAATTGAGTACAGAGCCTGAAATATTGTCAAAGCATTGTCTTTTAGAAGCCTTTTTGGATGATAAAAGCATGTATTTACAGGTATTCCTCAGTTCTGTGTATTTGAAGTCAAAGGTGCTTCTGTGTGGATGGCGTAAAGTTGTCTTTTTGTTTTTAGGAACAAAATACAGATCCTCTTTGACAGTAGGCGACTGCTTTGGTATGGGGAAGACCGCTTACAATGACGGAGACTACTATCACACAGTACTCTGGATGGAACAAGCCTTAAAACAACATGATGAGGGGGAGGATACAACAGTCAGCAAAGTGGAGATCCTAGACTATCTCAGCTATGCTGTTTTCCAGTTTGGGGACTTACACAGAGCCATGGAGCTTACCAGGCGTCTGATATCCCTTGGTAAGAACAAAAAACCTGCTATTCGAGTGCTGGAGAGTGATGCCAGCAACAGAGCCAAGAGCAGTTATGGCCCATCTGTATTGGTGAGCTGACTGGAAGGATAATCCTGCCAGATGACTTGTAATAAACATAGGTCCTGGAAAAAAAAATCCTACCAGTCTACTTATACATGAAGTATCTTTAACAAGCTGTCTTATAGCCCATGCTGTTATTATTCCAAGACCAAATGTGTGTCTTGCTGCACCTGTGTGATTTGCTTCGGTGTACTGAGATGTATTTGGTACTGGTTGCCTGGATTGACTTAGGCAGTGCTGGATCTTCTGTAAAGTCTGACTGACTACACATATTCCCCTTCACTCCTCAGTACAGATACTCTTTGCCAGAATAACACTTTGCCTGAGATCTTAAAATATTTATTTTTGAATATTCAGAACAGATTGAGTTTCTTCAACCCTCCTTTTATCTCTGGTCTGTTTCTAGCTTTCTCTTGAGTAAGCAAATAAGCATTGCTTCCTATACAGCTTTGCCTAGTTCCTGCATTGGAAAGGTTTATCCTCTCCAATTAACATCTAATGTGTTATGTATTTGTATGTTTTTTCAATCAGCTGTTCTTAATTTAGATGTTAGCTGCATCCTGGGAGTGGGTGAAGCCTTTCTGTTGAAAAATCTGTATCAGTCTAATTTCTGCAGACACAGGAATTCGTAGATTAAAATTGACAAGGATATGAATATGTATTGGATCTAGCTCCCCTGCAATAATAGGGTTTAGCACTGATAGCAGAATGCAAATCCTTATCAGCACCAAACAGTGGAATAGACTTGGCAGTCCCTTCGGGGAGCAGCAGCTTCCTCTGCCCTGGGCTCAACTTCCTTATCTGGCCATTATTAGCCCATGCTCTAATGAGTGGTTACTTCTCTGGCCTTCTGGGTTAGTTAAATACGATAAACACAATAACCTTGGGAGGGTCTCACGGGAAAGAAGCTGTTCTAGGTGTCCAGAAACACTTTGCGGTGAACAAGGAATTGTTCCTTCTTAGTTAAGGGAGGACCTTTACCATTTGCTTAGTGGTGGTAAAGATCTATTGATGATGTTACTAGATCTTGCACCCAGTTAAAAAGGGTAGAAAGGAGGACCCTGGGAACTACCGACTTGTCAGCCTCACCTCTGTGCTCTGGCAGGGCACGTGGAGGGCAGGGAGGTGATTCGAGACAGCCAGCATGGCTTCACCAAGGGCAAGTCCTGCCTGACCATCCTGGCGGCCTTCCATGGTGGAGTGGACAAGAGAAGAGCTACAAATGTTGAGAGAAAAGGAGGGATGTGAAGACAAACTCCTATTTTTTATTTCCCTGAAATGCAAGTTTTATCATGGGTCCTTCCAGAAATGATTCTTTCACAGATTGTGCCTGTCTTCCCTCTGCAAAGACAAACTTCCCAGTGCTGGTTTTCAGTGCCAATGCCTTTGGTTACCTGATAATGCTTTAGGAAGGGGAGAATTATTGCTGTGTCTTGATACAAAGACTTGTTTGTATTAACAGTTCCTGAGATTGCGTAAATCACTGGTTCTGTCTGTCTTTCTCTCAATGAAGACAGCACTCATGAGAGAGCAGGCAGTAATCTGCGGTACTTTGAGAAATTGCTGGAGAAGGAGAGAGAGGAGAAGGAGAAAGAGAGCTCAGTGAACAAGACCATGACGACGACAGAACCAGTGGTGCAAAGCGGTGCCTACGAGAGGCCTCTTGACTACTTGCCGGAGCGTGACATCTATGAGGCCCTTTGCAGAGGTGAAGGGGTAAAAATGGTAAGAGAAAGGCAAGATTTTCCCAACTCTGTTGCCTTTGCGTAAGGGTGATCAAGCTTGCTGGGAGATGTTACATTTTGCGTTCTGTGAAGCTGGTTTTTTTTAAGAAAATAATTGTCTAGTTCTGCCTAGGCTGAGATTTCTACCGTATGTCTTGGCCTTTCTGTCTTTGGCTGTTAATCCTAGACAGAAAAAAACTCTGAACTGTACCTCTTAAAGGTTGTAGAAAACTGATTCTCCTCAACCATTTCAGTTGCTGGCTGAAGCCAGGAGGCTTTTTCCACTGAGAGCTGGTTGTGCTTTTCCTCCCCTTTTGCATCTTAAAGGCTTGTCCTTCTGGGGTGACTGTAATGGAGACTGTAACCAGTCTCCGTTACCTCTCAATAACTGTGGCTTTAATTCTCAGTGCAGGGAAAGGAATCCATTTACTTCATCTGCATAGTCTTAATTATAAAAACCAGAATTTCTACAGCTGGCTGTTTGTGTTGTTATTTCCTTAATCTGTAACCTGTTATAGTTTAACTCTGCTAAAGGTTAGTGTTTCAAATGTTGCTCAGTGGTATCTTGAGTGGCATACATTGGGTTTTTTTATTTGCAGTAAATTGCAGAATCGCTCATGCTTACCTCTTAAATCTGCCAGTCAGCTGATGACTTTTCCAGTGTGTGTGGAATGAAGCCTGCTTTGGTTTTTGTCTTGCCTGTTTTAAGTTCATGGAAAGTGAGCAAACAATGTTTTGTTTGGCGTTTTGTTTCAGACACCTCGCAGACAGAAAAGGCTGTTTTGTAGGTACCATGATGGAAACAGAAACCCTCACCTGCTCATAGCTCCCTTTAAGGAAGAAGATGAATGGGATAGCCCTCATATTGTACGATACTATGATGTCATGTCTGATGAAGAAATTGAGAAGATTAAACAACTAGCTAAGCCAAGGGTAGGTTTCCCCTCTTCATTTCACTAATGACTGCTAATTCCATGCTCTAATCTCTGTTAGCAAAGACTAGGCAAAGACTTTGGAAGATCTGGTTTCATACTACAGATGATACACTGCAGCTGTGAGCCTAAGGGGAACAATTTTGAAATTCCCTGGTGATGTAGGACCATAGAGCCCAGGCTGCTGTGAAGGTATTTCTGCATTGTTGCACTTAAGTATGCAAAGTTCTTGGTAAATGGTGTAGAAACCTTTTAGGAAACCAGGAACTAGACCTGAAAAGGTAGGTGACTGAGTGGCTTACAGTGGTGGGAGTTAGGTGTCCAAACTTCAAAACAAAATTAAAGCCTAAATCCCAACAGAACTGGGGAAAAAGCAATGGGGTTTTAAGCTATGCTAGAAGAATATCTAGATGTTTGGGGTTTTTTGCCACGGGAAACCCGGAATCCACAGCTTCTGTTTTAAACCGTAGTCGAGACCTGCACAGAGGCAGGCGCTTCAGATGCCTTGGTGCATCCAGGAGTGGAACCGTGGTGTCCTTCTGAAGCTACACACAGCTCATTGGAAATAATGGGATACAGTTAACACAGACTGGAGAAATCATTTGTGCTCTTAAGTAATTCCTCATCTGGGACTTGGGGAGGATGGAGTACTTGTAAGATAGCATGCACATTGCAGTCGTTCTCCCGGAACGCTTTAGATGTGACTTTTCCACCTGGATAGCTGGCTGTTGGGCAGCAGAGATGCAAATGTGACAGCCTTGGTCTACCAAGTGTAGATCCAACTCAAAGGCAGCAGCTTTGAGTGGGGACCCTTGTTTTGAGCAATACCTCCACACAAAAAAGCAGCTCCCTAATGTAACTAGTAATGACCTCTTCTGATTTTTCTAGAGGTGGAAGTTCCTGTCTGTTTGCTTTCTGGCAAAAAAAAAAAATAAATTATGGCAGTGTGAGGTCAGTAGTAGATGCTACACCTTCCTTTACTGTCAGGTCTGATAAGCATCTAAAACTAAACTCTTCCATTTTTATAGATGAATGGTTCACTTTAGCACTCTTCTGGCTACTAAAATTCCAGTCAAGAATTACTCTTCTGTATGTATTTCTAAATGTAAACTTAAATAGTTAGAAACAGATTGAGAAACTGGTGCTTCCTAAGACCATTAATAATTTGGAATGTTTGTGGAGCTGGACTTCTGTGACTACAAGCCAGCTATGGGAGTGTTGGCAGAACACTCCTGTCTCAGTGAGGACTCTCACCTCCATAAATGGAGGCTTTTTCCTATTACATCATACTATAAAACTTCAAGAGCTTCAGATAAAATGGAAACAGTCAAATAGAGCATATCACTTAATGTATCCTATCAAATTAAGTACATTCTAAATAAGACACTTATTAATTTTTTTGTTTGGTTTTTCCCTTTTTATTCAGAGTTTTATGGAACGTCTTAAGTCTCGCTCACTGAATTTTGTTTATATTACTAATGTCAGAAGAATTCTTCATATAAGCTATGTACTGTAGAACTGGGATCAGTCCATGTAAGAGTAGGCAAATATTGTAGTCTTAAGATTCAGATGAAAGTTTTCAATTAAAAAAAAAAGCCCCAACCAACCATTTTCTTATAATTTATTTTTTCTAAATCAGGCTATAGCTCAGCTGCAGGACTGGCTTGAAATTCTGCAGCACTACTGAAATAATGGAAAATGCAAGTCCTGTGATGAGATGGTCCTTAATAAATATATCTTAGTTTCGGTCAGGAAATTTCAGTTTGTAATCATGGGAGCTTTCAGACAGAACTCTGAAGTAGTGTGTTAGTTTTGGGCACAGAAAGATGAGCACTTTCTTTGTTCTAAAATGCATTTGTGAGAAATTTCTACTTTTGGGTCCAAGCACTTTAACATTATCTGCCATTTACACTTGCCAATATTTTTTGGTTTTTTTTTGTAGAGAAACAACATCTGTACGTGTTTGAGAGTAGCTGTATTCAAGTTGGGGTTTTGTGCTTGTTTTGCAAAATGCAATTACTTTTACTCTGGTTCCAAAAAGTAGTTCCAACTTTTCAGGCAATACATCAGAGCTGACTGGGAAGGGTCAAGAAAATTCTTAACTTTATTGGTGTGGATAGCACTGGGACAGGTCTCCATGAAAACATGAGAACTTTATTCCCAAAATTCTGGGTGTTACCTGCAGTGCAGCCATGCCTGAAGAGGCGAAAATAGGGCATGGAGGGGGAAACTTGAATATATTTGAACTTGGTGGTGTAGGTTTTCAGCAATACAGAATTTCAGAGGGAAAGCCAAAGGAGTGCATGCTAAACTAAACACAGATTCTAAGAGGAAGGCTGGATGAAGCTTCTGACTGATCCAGTGTGTTATGATTCTTCAAAGCCCAGAAAATGCCTTTTATAATGCTGCTTGAGGCCTCACATTTGGTTGTACCAAGCGGGTTACAGATTGTATGTCTTGAATAAAGAAGCCTGCCTATCAGAAAGAGGAGATATGGAATAACATGAATGCAGTCAGGCTTATTTTAGTTCTGATTTATTTAGATCAAATGCTAGGGGCAGAAATCAAGCGAGCATATACAAGCTTGAAAATGGCAGCAGAATGACACGTTTGGGAAGCTAAATTATATCCCCAAAGCTATGCTTCGTTGTACAAGTGGAGAACAACATTCAGCCTGGCTCTTCTGTTATGATTTATCCTGGAGAAATCTGGAATAAAATAACAATGAGTCAGAATTGCAGGAACAGCGATGCCAAGAACTCTAGTGTAGGGACAAGACAGCTGACATGGGTTGTGAAGCTGGCTGGAGACTTACTTGAGGAAAAATGAGAGAAATAATGACTGTATACTCCGAAGAAAATGCAAATAGAAAGGCTTTCTGTGACCTATAATTAAGTGGAAGGAAGGAGGATGATTTAAAGTGTCTGTGGTTTGCAGGAGTTAAATTTAGATGTGGTCTGAGTTTACAGTCAAAGAAAGGAGTGTCCCAGTTCTTGTTCTCAGCTGCAAGTATAAAACCAAAGGGACCTGTTGTGTGTTGTTAACTGTACTCTATCGCTTTGGCACCACAGCAAATCTGACTGGTTTTACCAAATTCCACATTTTTCCTACAAATGTGGTGATGGAGCCTAACGGTGATGATGCATTGCTCACTGTAAAATATATAGTGAACCATGCTTTTGCAGGGTTACCTTCATAATGGAGTAACGTTATCTCAAACTATCCCTGTGAATTAGACGTTCTGAGGCATCTTCCAACTGGAAAATCTGAGCACTGTGATGTTGAGAGTTGCCCTCAGGAGTTTTCTACCATTGTGGATTTGCCTGCCCCATAATTTCATAATTTGTAACTCATTCTCTAGATGTTTGTACTTGTTGTTTTTCATCTAAGAATGACGTTGGGTTTTTTACAGTCCATGTAAGGAGCAGGGTGATTAAATTTATGGAGTATCCAGTGATTCTCTCTTTGCCAAGAACTTGGGCTTCATATGTTTTTAACTTTTGTTGTTGTTCCCTCTTGCTAATATTGACTCCAGCTGTTTAAAAACTACCTTCAAAACCTGTTCAGTACTTGTGGATTTAATGAATATCATGGCTTGTGCAGTCAGTAAAGTTCTTTTTCCAGGATCAAAATGCAGGTGATGGATTGCACTTGTGCTTCTGCATGTACTGTTTTAGCATGAAATCGGAACAAGCTCGAGGTTGGAGCTATAACTTTCATCCAGTGATATATTGAAGTTGGAAAAATCAGGTGTTGATTTTGGTTAAGATGATAGAAATTTTTTTCTAACCAGTAGCTGATGTGTTTCTTCCCCCTTGGGATTTCTTTTTTCTTTGACACAGCTGGCACGAGCCACAGTACGAGATCCCAAAACCGGTGTCCTTACAGTTGCCAGCTACAGGGTATCAAAAAGGTAAGCACAGAGAAGAGTTTAGCTTTAAGGTTTTTGTGCTTAACACCTGGAAAACTGAACTGCTTTGCATGTAGCAAAAGCTTGCACAACAAATGCATGGTAGATGGCTCTTTTAGCCATCTGACTGAGGGCAGGAGACTCCTCTGTCTTGGGAAATGGGTCATTGTGGTTGGTATTCCAAAATGACCATGTTTCAATCCTTTCCTTATTCCAGCTCATGGTTGGAGGAAGATGACGATCCTGTTGTGGCGAAGGTGAATCAACGAATGCAGCAGATCACAGGGTTAACAGTGAAAACAGCTGAACTGTTGCAGGTTGGTGCATTTGTCTGGTCAGATTGCTTCCTGGGAAAATTAGCTGCTGGTTGGGGCAGTCTGGTGCTTGTGCAAATGTAAAGTAAGCAAAGTGGTGCTTTTCAGCCTTCTGTGTTCCTGGATAGACATATGTATGTAACAAAACATACATGTATGACACAATGTAGGCTGTGAATCTCCTAGTTTGGCCACACATACTACAGAAGTACACACACTTGGCTTCCTCCTCTTCAGAGGACGTAAAACTTGCTGCTAATTCATGTTAAACAGGCTCTTGTAGTGGTGAGACAAGTACTGCCATTGAGACATGTCTGGTACTGAGAAATACTCTCAGTGAAACCCTTAAATTAGGAAAGGGAAAGAGCGCTCAAGTTGTTTCTCATCCACATATCTCATTTCTGGCAATCTAAAGAGAGATTTAGTGTGCTGTAGATAACAATCTTTGCCGCAAAGTGCTGTTTCTCAAAGCATGTTTTGAGTCTCTGAGGGCAAATGTTATCTTCTGCAGAAGTCACCTGCAGTTCAGTGGATGTTTGTTTCCTTCTTCCATGCTGTAGGTTGCCAACTATGGGATGGGAGGACAGTATGAGCCACACTTTGATTTTTCTAGGGTAAGTTCATGCTTTTGATTATTTCTTGGTGGGGAGAGGGGAACAGGTTGTTTTGCAAGAAAACTGTTGAAACTCTTTTCTTTTAAAACACTTGATGTATTGCCCTGTTGCATGGATGGATTGTGACTTTTGAAAAGCCTTTGCACTGCCCTCTCTGATGCTAGAAGTTCAAGAGAACAGTGGACAAATCTGACTGCCTGCTTATCTTTGTCACCTTGGTTCCTTGCACAGTGTAGGGACACTAAAAGATACTCATGCAGCACTTGAATATGCTCTTTCCATTACTTTATTAGCAAACTGAATTCTTCAAGCCCTTGGTTGTGACTCTCTGTTGTTCCATTTGGCTTCTGAATCCAGCACTTTGTAGGAGCTGGCTGAGCAGATGTCCCCTTGCTTTTCCAAAAAAGTGGCCATTATGGAAATTTTTATGGGTCATACAGCCCTTCTGGCAAAACCCTTGGTGTGGGGGCAGCTATAGGGTCTGAGGAACGTTTGTTGGATCTGTGTTCAGGAGGGCAGTGCTTCAGTGAGCAGAACCTGCAGCTGGTGGGTGCTGGGTCCCCGCTAGGCACTAGAGGGCTCTACCCGGCAGATGATAACTCTGGTTTGCTGCAAATGGGAAGAAAAGAGGGACAGGTTCTTAATTGTTACTATAAGACAGTTTATGAACATGCTAATCATACTAAAGAGCTATGGTAACCGGTAATTTCAACTGTAAAATCCGTCCCCGGTCCGATGCCTCGGTTTCCAGTAGAACTGTGGCATTTCAGTGGCGTGGAATCTCACTAAATTCAGGCTGTCCCAGTGGTTTTACCTGGTAGAAGGGGTTGCTGTAGCTGGAGTGCAACCCAATTACTGAGTGCGGAATTGAAGCCACTCTACTTAGCACTGTTTAAAAAAACAAAAAAATCCTGTACTTCAGCACTGTGGAACCTCATATTCATTAGCTTTGGCCTGGTGAGAGAATTTTCCTGTTAACTTTAAGACTGCTTCGTTTCCTGAGTCAAGCAGATGCTCTTAAATTCTCTTCAAAGCCTTTGAACTCCAAGACCTCAGCCATCAAATTGGCCGGTGTGGACTTTGCTTTTGGATTAGGCAGCTGGGGCAGAGCTCCACTTGGAACGTAGCCTTGGCTGCGGTCCTCAGCTGAGACAAGGCAATGGCAGAACTTGCTGTGGTTCTGGACTGGTCCTCCAGGCTCTCTGTGCATCACAGATCTCAGTATTGAAATACTGTTGGAGTTCAGAAATGCACGGCTGGACCTGGGTTTGGCAGCAGTGGCAGAAACCAGGGAATCCCCTCTATCTCAGTGCTCTTATGTTGGCTCTTTTAGATTGAATTTGCATATGCAGATGTAAGAGTCTTGGTGGCTTGTTTTTTTTTTCATGAATCCGCTTCAGGAAAGACCTTTTATTTCTTGAAATATACTTCAAGTAGATTGTACTATAACATCTCAGATGGTGTCAGTGGTTTTCCTTGTTGTTTGTCTTCTCTAATACTGATTTCTTCTTTTCTTTAAATGTTAAAAATTAATGGGTTTGTGTACAGGAGGGCACCTTAATGTCTCCTGGCTGAAATTACTTCCTGACTATCAGCAATGTAAATAAACTTATAATTGCATTTTTTTGAAGGGAGGAGAGACACATTGGTATTCTACATGTTCTTTCTGCTTCTAAACTGACACCAATGCGATCTCATACTTCAATGAATGAAACTCAAAAATGTTTCCTACAGAATAAAGACAACTTGATGTTTTTGATGTGGTCCTTAGTCCCAAAAAGGCAACCGCCTGAAAATTCATTAATGCTATTCTGCGATTTTTCCCTTCTCATGACAGAATTTCTTTGAATCACTACTACATTTTCGAGAATCTAGTGTGTTATCTAAAGCCTGCTGAAGATGAGTTTTTTTCATACTCATCTCGGTGACTTTGGATCAGTGTCGAGTACAGTAATGGCCTGTTGTTAACTTTGGATAAATCCGTGTCACAGGCCCTGAAAACATCGCTTCTACTCTGCCCTAAGAATTGCTTTGGTGCTACTTCTCCTTACAGCATCCGAGTGCTCCATGCATGCAGTTCTGGCTGCAGTTTGTAATGGCTTCAGTGTTGCCCCGTGTCAATTATCCCCTTTCTATCCCAACTCTTTAAGCTGGGCTTGAGGATCTCTCTGCAGAGCTACACGTGCGTCACTCTAGTGCGAGCCCGTTTGGAATTTGGGTTAAAGTTGTTGTCTGTTACAGCGACCCTTTGACAGCACACTCAAATCGGAAGGAAATAGGCTAGCGACGTTTCTTAACTATGTAAGTACCTCTGTTTGTCTGCTGTCTGTGAGCTTGAAGTTTGCAGTTACTCTCATTTAATTTTATAGAAAGATGAGCCAGATGCTTTCAAGCGGTTAGGGACTGGAAATCGTGTGGCCACTTTTTTAAACTATGTAAGTATGATGATCCTTGCATTGAGTGTAACTTTAGCAGCATCTTGTTTACAGCTTGTGCAGTTGGTTATTTGTTAAAGATTCCCTGGCATCTGGAAGTAGGGATTTCATTATTCGTGCAGCATCAGGTGCTGTCCCATCTGAGTTGACAGAATTCTGGTGGTGTTTAACCTCAGAACAGAAAATTTGAATATTGGGCCCAGCTTCCCCTTTTGGCCGCTCTACTATGAAATCTTTGACTTTGTTGAATTCCTGTTGGTGGGAGAGGAGAATTTGGCTTATTTCTCAAAGATGAGTTCCCAGGGATTCCTCATGTGCTGCACTGTTTGAGAACCTGACTATGAGCCATTTGTTGTGAGACAGTCACGTTCTTCCACCATGGTTTGACAGCACTTGATGCTGTGGTCTGTCAGCCTCCATTTTCAGCTGTTTGTCAAGGCTAGAGATACTCTGGCATCGCTGTCGCTTCAGCGAATGGAGGAGACATAGCTAATAAACTCAGTGCAACTGGGTTACAAATGCAGTATTAAAAAGATTCATTAATTGCATGTATTCATTATACAGCCTACAGACCATGTACACTGGAATCATAAACAGAATTGCCACTGATATTGGCAGCCGAATGTTTTCACAGTGGTCTTCCGACAACGTTTTATCTATCAAACTATACTTACTATATCAGTAATTAGATTGCCTAATCTGTTAGGTCTAACTCCTGAGTGATATAACTTCAGACTTAAAATTCTCTGATTAAAATATTTATGGGTGAGCTGGTATTTTGAGTGTCAAATGCAGCTCAAAACAGAGCCAGAAATGCTTTCAACTTGATATGGCGGGGGAGAAGATAATCTCCGAAACTGGAATTGGAATAAGATAAGTAGCTGTGAAACAGTCTGCTGCTGAAAGGCTTTAATTTGAAATTATCTCTGTCTGGATTTTGTTTGCTTCTCAGACTTTTGGGCAAAACTTGATTTAGAGTGATATTCTTTGCTGGTTGTACATGGTCAAAGGTGATTTACCCTTGTGTGTCCCATGTAGAACATATCATATGCGTACCAACGCCCTTACTAAAAAGAGTGGTTGTGTTGCTAAGAAGTAGGTATTAACTTGCAAAGTCGCATGCACGTGCTTTCTAGTTGGAAGGGGAAAAGCCTGTGCACCTGTGGCATCTTATGCCCTTTTATTGTAGGTACCGAGCAGGAGGACACCAGAGGGGTAATAACATCTGCTTTAAACAAAAATCCAAGTTACAATAGAAAATGTGGGGACTTGGGGAGTGGATTTATAGCGGTTCTGCTATTTAAATTTGGTGGGAGCTGGATCTGACCCATTTGTTTCTTTTAATTAGAATCTGATCAAAAACTCACTGAAATCAGTGGAAAGATTGCTATTTTTAATGGGAGTGTTTCCAGGATCTTTGGTGGGTTTTTCATCAAGTCTAGAGCTTAGAGTGAATCCATCATTACTGATGAATTCAATAGGGTTAAATTCATTCCGGTGTAGAACGGCAAAGCATAAAGATTCATGCTTTTCTTTAGAGTGACGTAGCTGTTTGTATTGCAGCTTGAGATGCATAAAGCCCTTGAAGTGGTGTAACATCACTGGTGAACAGCACAGAAACAGGGCAGAGAGTGAGGTTTTCTCGCAGAGTTTTTGAAGTGGTTGACCAAGATGCATAAACTAAATTATGTTCCAAAGACATGGTTTCAATTTATGAGGAAACCTGTGGTTTAACAGACACTTGTTTTCCTAATTGGATCATAAAGTGGAATGAAATTCTTGAAGCTGCCTGACTCTGAAGTCCTCTCCCTTGTTCTAAAGTACGAGCTTATTAAATGCTGCAGGTCCACAGCTCCTTATGGCTGATTGTTCAGCACTTCATCTAGATATATATCATCTATTGCACAAACAAAAGCCCTCAGCTGAAACAAAAGCCTTCGATAGCAGGTACTGTGACCTGTGCAGTTCGTGCTGGTTGAGGTGCCTCCCTTCCTCATTGGGGCCTCTTGTAGAGGTGCAAGTAGAAATCTCTCTGGTAGGGGCTTGGGGCGCTTTGTGGGACTGAATGTACAAAAAACATTGTAAATGGACGGTTTGTGGACTTTTTTTTTCCTCAGATGAGTGATGTAGAAGCTGGAGGAGCTACAGTTTTCCCCGATTTTGGGGCAGCAATATGGCCCAAGAAGGTAAAGTCTACTCATCTCTGGACATGGCTGAATTAATAAAGTGGGACTAAAGGGTTTTTTTTAATGTGTTATGAGTGGTGGCCTATGTGGCTTTCATAAAAGCCTGTGGCTGAATTCATAGGCACTTCCTCCCCACCGCCCTTACTGTAATGTGAATAATTATATTGACTAATTTCTGACTAATCGAGATCTGATTTCACTTTTCAGGGAACAGCAGTGTTTTGGTACAACCTTTTCAGAAGTGGCGAGGGTGATTATAGAACAAGGCACGCAGCTTGCCCGGTACTAGTAGGGTGTAAATGGGGTAAGTAGTGCTCCTTTAGGAACGAAACCTGAAGGAAAGGTTGTGTGTACGCAAAGCTGATGATATACTGAACCCTTAAAATGGCATTTAATAGCCTCGGTGTTGCCCTTTTAATTATTGGAGTCATTTGGCGATAATGAAAACTTCCACCATCAATATCATGTAGTATTAAGCAGCTGCTTTGTTCAGCTGTAACTTTTTTAATGAAGTTTTGTGACAATGACATCACAAAGTGTGTAAGAATGTCACTGGGCTTGTGCAGTGTGTCAGGATCAGGATGACTTGAATTCTCATTTGACTAGAATCAGGTCTGTGCCTACAAAGCCTTGTGCGTGGTTTTAACTGTAAAAGGAGGAGAGCTCCCTGTAAAGTAAACGTGTCTGGAGATTGGGAGTTTCTGCCAACTGCTGAAAGCTTCTCAAGCTTCATGTCATCCACTCCACTACCCACCTCCCTCAGCCTCCAAGGTATTCCCCTGCAGTGCCAAAGCTATAAATGATACCAGACCCAGAACACGCTGCTCTGTTGGTCCCAGAATTGTGCAATTGGAAAGATCCTTTCTTCCCCAACCTTTTGAATCTTCCTGTGTCTTTCCTGTTGGATGAATAGAGGAGGATAAGTGGGGATCCTTAGACTGAGAGATGAGATTTTAGGTGAAGTACCAATCTGTGTTGTGGTGATACACACACTGGGTATGTGGTAGTAACTAATTTCATGTCCTTGTTCCACAGTTTCAAACAAATGGTTTCACGAAAGAGGAAACGAGTTCTTAAGACCTTGTGGGAGAACAGAGGTTGACTGAAACCCAACCTGCTGCAAGCCTTTGCTTCTCTGTCTCCTTTTCTACTGGTGGTTCTTCCTGTTCATTTCTAAGAAATGATCCATCTTTTTCTCCAAGAGTCCTGGCACTTTACCCAAAAAAGGATGACAAAATATGTAACACCTGTAAAAGAAAGTAAATGGCATTATACACGTATTTGGGTTTCAGTTGATGTTATTTCCATGTCCCCCCCCCGCCATCATCATTTCACCTGCCTCCGACCCTCCCAGCTTTCTCTGTACTGGTGGTGCAAACAGTGCTGTGGGCGATGCGGTGTGTTTGGGTGCCTGGTCTTGTGCCTTTTGTACCTCACAAGATTTAGATGTTAAATATTTCTTTGAACCAAAGGAATTTTTTTTTAAAGTTTTGTGTACATGTTGATTTTATTGTATTTCTATGGATCACAAGTTTTGAAACAAAAATAAATGTTCTTTCCGTAAAGTGAATCTCTACTTTGTGTCCTTAATAGGTCTATCAGTGCTTGGGTTTCGGGAGCAGCAGGCCTTTACTTTTCCCTTTGTTGAGGGCATGTTGCTTTGTTGCCCTTTTTCTGTAGAAAACACATCATGGTTTTTGGACAGGGTTTTATTTAAGGGTCCAGCATGTGACACAGACTGTTGCACCTTCTACTGAAGCTGGAAAGTTTAATTTGTGTGTTGAAGCTGTAATGTATTACACTTATGAAAAACATTGTAACCCCTTTCTCTGGGGTACTTCCTATTTTTGATGCAAGCAATTAAAAAAACCTGAAGCCTTTTGAGACTTTCAACAGTCTTGACAATTGTTGGTCCTAAAAGTAGGCATCTCTGATGAAACACTGCATTTTTACCACAGGAACAGCTGGTCTGGCAGCACTCAGCACCTTCTGAAGTCAGCAGGATGGCTTGCAAGCAAATCTTAATCTGCTTTTGTAGACTGGAGCAGGGTTTTGTCTTGCCCTTCAGACAGGCTGGGTATAGTCATCCCCTTTGAACACTGGGATTCAGATTCTCCTTTGCCTTTTTGCTTCATTAGTGTGTGTGTGTAATGGCCACAAGCCATTGCGTGTAGGACAGTGTTGTCAGTGAGTGAAAGGAAATCCCATTCCTGAGTGACAGTTCCGAAGAAATGACAATAATAATAAAAAATAGGGCAAGTTATGGAGAAATAGGCAAATGTAGAACCATGCTGTTAGTACTGGAGTGTTGTGTCGATATGACACTGTGCAGGGTGGATTGACTTCAGGCCATTTCTGGTGTGAGTGTGACTTTGTGGGAATATTGAGTGACTGCAGGTGAACTTAAAGCAGCAAATGGTAATGGTTTTACGGCCATAAGTTACTGCTTAAAGACTAGGTTGGACAATTGTTAATATACCAACATATGAAACTGGCTTGAGAAAGTGAGAGAAACTTCAATTACACCGAAACATCCAGTTGCAGTCACCATTGTTATATGACAAACTCTGGTTTCCTTCGCGCTTCTCCATTGCCCTGTGTTGTGTAAAGGCTGGTGAGCTTGAATGAGGTAATGCTTAAAACAGCTGTCAGGCAGGAGGAGAAGTGATGTATCTGCTGTCCTTCTAGGAAAGGCTTACAGAAGAGAAGGGGTTTACATGTTGGCTATAACAGGTGTCATCCATTTATTGTATCAGTAATAAAGCAATGGGACTTAGCAATATATGTTCATGTGCTCCTGAATTTTAAATGTGAGGCATTTATGAACTTAATGGCTATTGCTTTGTGTAGTTATTTAGGTGCAGTGTGTAACTATGTGTGTTCACTTAATTTTTCTGTTAAACCAGTGGTTGAAGAGAGAGGTCTTGGATTGCCCTGGCAGAGATTGTTGAGCTCCAGTTGTTAATGATACTGAAATGAGAGGAGAATCTAGCCTTGTAAATAAGCTTTGTGGGAACGGTTATAGCAGGTAGCTGTAGGAATCGCAGTATTTTTTCCTCAAAGCTTTAATGGCCCAGCACAGCGGAGCTCGATAGCTGCTCTCCAGTCTCTCACAGCACTCCTCCGCTTGCCATGAATGTTGTGGTTGTTGGCTGGCCCTTCAGAATATTTCATTGTTGACCTCTAGTTTTCTTAGTAAAATCTCTCAGCGCAAAATAAACTTGGGAAATAAGGAGTTTTGCTTTAAAACAAAGCATCCGACAGATGACAGCCTCACAGATGTGAAGAAGAACTGATGATGAGCCAAAGCCTCAATCTCGGGTTGGAACACTTTGGACTGGGGGGGGGAGGAGGAGGAATCTACTTAGACGTTCTGTCAACGTGGTATGTTGACAGATAAAGTTCACATCAGGACTCGGGCCAAAAATCTGCACATCCTACTTCTGAACTAGCGTGGTTGGCTGGGAAATAGCATTGTTAACTGTGTTATACTGAACTTTTAAAGCTAATTTTACTTGCTTGTTTTCTAGGGGAAAAATCTCTTATCCTATTCTTTATCTTCCACCGTGCTTCGGTCTGGCCCTGAAGCAGGACGTGGTGAGCGTGGATGCAGAACGGCTGGAATGCTGAGCTTCCTTTCTGCTGTGGGCAGGATTTGCTCACTGCTAAGCTGTTCTGAAGAATAATAGCTATTTTGGAGAAAAACTTGTGGGTGTTCAATAACCTCCCAGGCACGTTTGTGTAGCCTGGCAGATTATATTCCCTACTCTGTCTCCTATCATTTTAGAAGATGAACAGAATATGGCAATTAGCCTAAAATTAAGCCTAAGGGATAGTTTCCTGACCTAAAAGAGAGGAGATTCGTATGCAGGAACAAATAAGCCTTCCTCAGTCTAGGCACGGGGAGCTTCTGCCAGTGTGGCACTGGTATGGTAAGCATTTAAGTCTTGTTTAGATGGAAATAGTTTTTCTCCTGTTATATTGCTGACTCTTCTTTATTTCACAGGGCTTAAGTACCTAGTGCAGATATTTATATGTGCTACAAAGACTTACTGTGGACTTTGAAGAGCTTTGGGACCTTTCAAAGAGATACTGAAGTCATGTCTATTAGCATTTTCCTGCTGATGAGGTCTTTGAGGCGCTGCTCTGCTTAACAGGTACCGATCAGAGCAGACACTGGGTGAACTCTCATGGAAAGATGGTCTCTTATCGTGGCTTATGCAGTCATAAGAAGAACCACCACCCCCAGCCCATGCCAGTAATTCACATCCAGTTCAAGCAAGTGGTTTCTTAACCCCTGGCTTGAATGCTACCCTGTGGCCACCCTCTGTGTCACTGAGCAGTTATGCAGCCCTCCAGCTGGGTTAGGAAACCACCTAAAGCAGTAACATTCAGCTGTGTAGGCTCAGCCAAGAACTTATCTTCTTTTCTATCTTAGAAGCTACTTCTCTTTCCTGTTAGAGTGGAAAAAACATTGGAAGAATCATCTATCTAATCACCTTGGAGGGGAAAACTGGCACCCAGGCTAAAATGTGTAGTGTGAGTGGAGAAAGGGTTTGGCTGTGATGGAAAGGGAGGCCGTGCAAGCTGTGACAGAGAGAAATAAGGGTGTTCTGCTGGGAGGGGACCGCGTTTATAGTGTGCGATAGAGTTGTGTACCTCAGCTGAGTAGTAAAACCCCTAATGTGGGAAGAAGGGTCTTTTTTTTTTTCAATCATGTTTTATTTGATGTTTTATTTATTTTCCTTCTGTTCTTCCTGAAGGCAGTGAAGATCCAGGGGTATGGTTCAGCACAGTGTGTGCTCCTTTGGCCCAAATAAGAGGGATCCCTGGCAGGGACTCTGAAAAGGGCCAAAACCCGACACCTGTGAGCTCCAGGTGATGGGAATTAAGAGACCAATTTCACATGCTTAGTCCTGAATCTGTCTCCCACACTCTGAGGGTGTCGCAGCTGCAATGAGAGCATGGGTGAAGCTGTTCTGCAACAATTTTGGGTGAGAAATATACTTTACCAGGTATTTTGGATCAAGATAAGGGCTGGAAATGGCAGACCTGGATGTGCCCTCAGTGTAACTGGGTATTTCTAACTCCCTTGTTTGTTCTGGGACACTTCTGAGTAGTGTTTATCAAATTATCCTGTTTTTCCCTCCTGTGATATGAAAAGGGTAGAGCCCATTCCCTAGTGCTGTGATAAGGGATGGGCTTCAGGTGCTGCTGTGCTGCTGGCTTGGCTGAGGTCTTGCTCAGAACATCTTTCTGCTCCTGCTTCCTGGTACTTCTGCTCCCAGGAGATGCAGAAGACCAGAAGAATTTCACTGCAGTGACATTTTGGTGCACTTTTGTTGGAAAGTAGGATAGCTGAATCCAGCAGGGGTCACCTCTTTGACCACAACTCGGATGTGGCTTCTCCTTCAACACTTGCTGCATCAGGCCCTTGCCTGCAAAATAGGGCTTGGATTCATCCCGTGTGGAGGTGGGAGCCCTGCAACATCTGAAGGCTGATGGTGATGTAAGATTATACAGGACCAATGGCCCCTTCTGTGGTTGCTGATCTTTTAGAGCCTCGAGGCACTTTATCATTCCTTCTAGCTGCAGAGGACGTTGGTGGTGGCTGCATCTGCAAAGGTGATGGAAGATCGGATGTATCACGTTGCACATCCAGAGCACCAGAAAACAGACCTGATGGGACCTCGTGAACTCTCTGAATCTCCTGTGCTTGTCTGGGCTGGGGTGCAGTGACTCACCCCACTGTGATCTCCTGAGGTTCTGCAATCCTCTACCCACCTTCAGTCCTAGCGCAGGACAGAGTCTCCAAGTGACTCAACACCTGGAAGAGGAGCTGGAGCAGTGGCTGATCCTGGCACTGACCCCATCTTCTGGAGAAGATGAATCGGACTGGTGGGACTGCTTGTTCCTTTGGCCGTGGAGCACTTATAGGGGATTTTGCTTGAGTGTGGCACCACAGTCAGCTGGTGAGCATCACCCACCTGCAGGCCAGCTGCCCAACAGCCCCTAAGGCATCAATGAGCCCTCCGCAGAGCCTGTGGCCATGGCTGTTGCACCTCAAGTGTGCCAGCAGTGAGATCTCTCCCAGGTCCTCCTGCAATACAGTGTTTTCGCTTGGTTCTGCATTGGTTTCCTCCTCTTTAATCTTCTTGAATTGAGGGCAAACAAATGAAGCGTTTCTGACTCAGTGAGGTATATGAATTTGTAAGCCCTAATACCACATGTGCCCTTAGGCTCTCACTTTGTAAGAAGCGTTAATTTATTCATGCCCTCTGGTCTCACTTTGCCTCCACACATGTGTTTTGGTGGGAGAAATACTGCAGAATGTGTGACGTGTTTGTCTGCAGGAGGGATGGAGTGATGGCCGTGGTTATCCCTTGCCTTTGCATCTGACACATGGAGGTGTCCCTTCTCTGTGCAAATATTTCATCTGCCTCCATCCCAGCTTCCCCCAGTTCCTCTAGCAGCCGGGGACACGTGTGCTTTCTCTGGCCGAGCTGGTCATAGTTGGATCCCACCTTCTCTCCTCAGCTCAGTCTCTCATGGGGACAGCTCCGGGCTGGGAGGGAAGGAGGGAGCTGTTTCCAATTAGCAGGAAAAGCAGCTGAGGTCATCGACCTCTTATTCATGTCATTTTCCCCTTGCCAAAAAAATGGATGGAAATCTCTTAGGGAGCCCATCAACCCGGCCGAGGCTCTGCTCGCTGACCAACATCACCCGTGAACTCTGCTTGATCCGCACCATCTCCTACACGGCTGGATCCTGCTGATGCCCTGGTGGTGGGGAGCACCCTGGCTTGTGCCCATGGCAGGGGGACAGGTAGGGGCAGCCTGTTCCAGGGCTCTGACATCCTCAAAGTAAAGAAGTTTTTCCTCGTGTTGAGATGGAATTTCCCATATCCCAGTTTGTGCCTGTTGCCCCTTCTCCTGTCACCAGGCACCACTGAGAAGTGTCTGGCCCCATCCTCTTGCCACCTGCCCTTGAGGAAATCTCCTCTCACTCTGCTCTTCTGCAATTGAACGTCTCCAGGTCACTCAGCCTTTCCTCAGCAGAGAGATGCCCCAGCCCCTCATCATCTTTGCAGCCTCCACTGGACTCTCTCCAGTTGACATCTCCCAATGTCCATGGTTTGGTCAAAGGTGCAGGTGGTGGGATCGCTGTTCTGGCAGGGGGTCTGGGGGAGGCAGCTGGGTGGGCAACATTCCAGACACCAAATAAGCAATCGAGTGCATCAATGGGGTATGGGCACCTCTTCAGTTTACCTGGGGAAATAAAAAATAATGGGAACATTAATGAGGATTGCTGCTGTGAACGAGGAGAGGCTGGAAAACATTGGCACAAGTGCTCGAAACCTCCTTATTTGACCAGGTCTTTTAACAATAACGTCAAGGAGATTCTGTTTAACTGAACCTGCTCAGCTTGTAATGAACTATATCTCTCTGTGGAAAACATTTTATATCTTGCTACCTACCTGCTAAATATAATTTTAGTTTAATTTGCATCCGGTAGAGTTTTACTCGGCGTCCCTGGGGACCAGGAGGGGTACGGGGGAGCTCAGGGACACCACGTACACAGGGAAGAGCCATCATTTCTGGCAGCATGGTCTGATAGGCTTCTGGGCACTGTCACTGGGTGGAAACATCCTTCTATGTCACATTCAACCAAGAAAGGGTTTGTACGTCACATAAATCATCAAACAATTTCTGTATTAGCATGTTGCACAGAAATTCAGATTGCTCGATGGCTCAGAATTGTGCCCGAGTAAGACTCAAGCATCTGAATTGTTACCTGCTCCCGTCTTTGAATATTCCTTCCCAGAAGAGCTCGGCTGTGACCGCAGCGTCCGTGGCAGAAGAAGAGCAGCCCCCCCGGCGCTCTCCGTCAGCAGCTTTGCACAGGCTGCATCACTGTGGTTTTTTTTCTACCGGAGTGTTTCGCTCTGCATAAATGAGAACTTTGGATTTTCTAGATAGCGAGCACAGTTCTTACTCACAGGAAAGAGGAAACGGCAAAGCCGCCGCTGGGCAGGGGCACACAAGAAACATTCGTAGAGCTTTGGGTGCTTTTAGAGGTGGAGGACGGGGGCCGAATGCCACGGGCTGTGCTCGCTGCTCCTGCCTCCTCGTCATGCACGGTCCCCGAGCTGCTGGGGACTCACCCGGCACCCCAGGTCCCAGGGACGGCGCTGGGGCCAGTGGGTGCTTTTACGTGAATTCGGAACGCTGTCCCTGTCCTCGTTAGTTGGGATTTGACCCCAAAGGTCACAGGCAGCAGAAGCAAAGGCTGGGGCAGGGTGACCCCCAGCTGGGTCTAATGAGCGATGGGGTGATGGCAGGAGTGGTACCAGCTGTGCACTGGTGTGGTTAATCATTAACTGCTGCTCGCTGGGAGACTCCAAGAATGTCAGAACAGCATTAACTGACAACTTTGGGATGCTCTGCTTCCGTGAGGTAGATTTCTGCTTCGTACCATTATCTTACCGCTAAATCTTCTTTTTTGTTTGTTTGTTTACACCAGTAAGATTAGTAAAGATGTTTGTGGCTGAATAACTGTTGTACCTGCCAAAAGCAAGTGAAAGCGTCGGGGAGAGCCACGCCAGTGAGTGTCAGATCGTTCTTCTGCATAATTCACTTTGGAGAATAACTCGGTGCATCCTCGCCCAACTCCCCCGTTGTTTCTGCTGGTGCCAGTCGGGCTCTTCTCCTTCCAGGCTCTGAGCTTCTACGGCCCATTTTGTTTCTGGCGGTTTGTCAGGCTCGTGCAAAAGCAGGGGGAGAGGAAGCCTTTAAATTATGACACTGATTCTGCAAATAAGACCAAGATTGTGAGAAATCCAGGGCCCAACGTTTCCCTTCCTGGTTGGAGCGTGGAGGCACAGCCCTGGCAAGCAGAGGGGGGGTTCAGGGTATTTGCACGCCCAGCTCGCCTAAAATACGGGGCCAGAGCATTCGAGTGGGACGATGCCGGCCTTTGGGGTGCACCCAAAGGTGCAGCAGGAATCGAACTCGACCAGACGCCCTCTGATCCACCAAGGGTCATTGCACTGGGACACGAGCCCACACCAGTGCCATCAGTGGTGGGTTTTCTCTTGTTGGGAATCTCATGTCGTTTTTCTCCTCTTTAGTCCTTCCCCTGCAAACCTCGAAGCGATGCACAGATCCAAGGTTTGCGTGCGTGTCTTTATGATGCAGTTCTGCCTTTGTTCTGAAATGTTGGTGAATAAAAGAACTGGAGAGCAGTTAGGAGGAAATGACTGCATTATTAAAAGCCATTTTTAGCTCCTACCTGGGAAACCACAAACTTGAAGCTTCACACAGATCAGAAGCTGCTTACTAACCATCTCACAATCAGTGCCTCTTTTTTTAACACTTGGCATTCAGTTCCTGCCAAGTCTCTGTTCTGTCTGTGGTTGCACTTCCATTTCATTCAGAAACAGCAGCTCCAACTTTAGAAAGTCAGAAGCGTGTCCCGTACCCAGCTGGGAGGTTGGATTTTACAAACCTGAGGCTGGAGCGGGGCTGGGGCTCCCAGCAGAGCTCCTCTCCCCCCAGCTCTCCTGGTGGGTTCAGCACAAGGAACGGCTTCCTTTTCCAGCACTGCCTGGCTCCTGCCAGCCTGGTGGGGTGCTGCTGGGGGGAGACAAGTCTCCCCCAGTGCCTGGTGCCTCCTACGTCTGGAGGGGGAAAGCTGAAAAATTTCTTCACCAAAAGGGTTGTGAAGCCTTGGCAGAGGCTGCCCAGGGCAGTGGTGGGGTCCCCATCCCTGGAGGGATTTCAAAGCCGGGCAGACGTGGTGCTGAGGGACATGGGTCAGTGGTGGGTTTGTCAGTGTTGGGCTGATGGTTGGACTTGATGATCTGAAAGGTCCCTTCCAGCCGAGACCATTCTATGATTCCAGCAGAAGAGGGAACTCACAGCTCTCGCTGGAGTCAGCACCGCAGGGTGGGCTGAACCCAACCCTTCCTTGTGATACAGAAGCTGTAGGGAACAGCAAATAACGTGTAAAATGCCCTTCCCTCTCTTTGGGTCAGAAATGACCCGTCAGGCTGGAGTGAGCAAGTGCATGATGGTCCTACCTACCCTGTGACTACATCCTTCCCTCCGTAGCCACAGCGATTCAGTGACAGCTCTCTGGCTCTTACTGAGCTAAGCACAAAATTATCGCAAGAGCTGAAAACAGATAAAATGGGTGAGGAAGCTTTTTGTCTCTAAGAAATGTTGCCTGAAGGCGGCTCAATGTGATATGTTGTTGTTCAAAGCAACCACCAATAGGCACTAAGTGTTCTTTAAGAAATACCCCTGCACAGCTCTTGGGTTAGATAGGCAGATAAAGGCAACCACATCTCCCACCTGTATCAGTTAAAGGTGGAAAAACTCAGTGTTTCTCGCTATCGGGATCCGGGTGTGTGGACCGAGCGTGCACACGGAGTGATCTGGGGGTTAGATAATTCCTGTGACTGGGCCCAGGGAGTTGAGCAGCTTCACCGCAGCTTGGGAAGGAGTTTGGGGCTCGGCCCTGTGAGTGCGCCCAGAGTTACCCCAGCAGCCCTGTGCTGACTCCACTTTTCTTCTCAAGCTTTGCCAGTTCAAATCCCTCGTGTGCCTCAGGCCAAACAGATGGCCAAGAAATCTCTTTGCTCAATCCCCAACCATGTCATAAGAGAAACTTCCTGAGCTGTTAATATGTAAGCAACATCTCCTGTAAGCTGAACACTTGACCCATAGCAGCCTTCCAGTCCCTCCAGGGGCTCCAGGAAAGCTGGGGAGGGACTCTGGATCAGGGAGGGGAGCCCTAGGAGGAGGGAAGGGTTTGACACTGAAAGAGGGGAGATGGAGCTGAGATGTGGGGAAGAACTTGTTTGGTGTGAGGGTGGTGAGAGCCTGGCCCAGGTTGCCCAGAGAAGCTGTGGCTGCCCCATCCCTGGAGGGGTTCAAGGGCAGGTTGGAGGGGGCTTGGAGCAACCTGGTCTGGTGGGAGGTGTCCCTGCCCAGGGCAAGGGGTGGCACTGGGGGTACTTTAAGGTCCCTTCCAATCCAAACCATTTTGTGATTGTGTGACCTATTTTGTGTATGTAGAGTCACGAGTTTGTAGTTTGGGTTTATTTCTTTGGGAAATTTTGATTTATTTGACAGTACTGTCAAACACTTCTCCTCACCCAGCCTTGACCGCAGCTGGCTTTGAAGCGACCCTTCCCTGTGGCATGTCCCCTGTGGAGCCCTCTGTAAGCACAAGTGCCACCGACCCGTCCTCGGGGTGCCACGTAAACACCAAGCCTTGCAGGGAGCGTCGGGGCTGATCGCATCCAGCTGGGCGAGCTGTCGGCCAGAGCATCGGCTGCGGATTGCGGCTCGGATCGTGTGAGAGAGGGTGTCTAGAGCTCGGGAGGGAGGAATTAACACAACAGTTCAGTTGGAAGGGACTTGCAACGATCATCTAGTCCAACTGCCTGGCCACTCCAGGGCTGAATTGGTTCCTAGAAACCAGCTTTCCTTCATTTAAAGTACTTCTATTTTTAAAAAAATAAATCTTTAGAATATGACACTATTAAAAACAAATTCCTTGCTAATGAAGTCCTGACTTCTCACCTGTGACTTCTTCTTTTGCTGCCTTTGAGGAGCTGGTGGAGCAGCAGGTCAACATGCTGTAGTGGCCCCGAGCCACAGCAGGGGTGAAAGGACACGGTCACTGTTGTGACTTGCACAACAGAGAGAATATTTTCCATAGGACAAGCCAAAGCATTTAACAACCGTGGTCTGTCTGCACAGCAAGTTGATGCCAGGGCAGAGGAGTTGGAACACGATGATCTTTAGGGTCCTTTCCAACTCCAACCATTCTGTGATTCTATACTACATGCTTTTGGAGAGGGGCAGGGCAATAGAAGCAACGTTGTCTCCTTGGCATGTTACCTGTATATAAAACATTTTATGCACTTTTAGCAGCTTTTATAACCAACGGTAGGGTTGCCCTGAACCGAAAGGGCTGCGGGGTGTGATCTGAGTCATCCCACGCTAGAAGCACATCTGAAACCTGCCTCTGAACGAGCTCGTCAAAGCATGAGAGACCAGGCTGTGAGTTTTAACACGGCTTTCCCCTGAGAGCATTGCTCACCTGCCTTGTTTTGGTGTTCCTGGAATACAGGGGGCAATGAGGACCGTGCAGTTGTGTTGACTTCTTACCAAAAATATGCTGTTTAATGCTTTTGACAAATGGAAATCATTAAGAAGCAAAGGGAGGGTGAGTGTGAGAGGTTTCCATGGGGCTGGCTGAGGCTGGGCAGAGGAAAGTTCTCCTCTTCTCCAAGGGCTTTAGTCCTGTCCTGTCCTGTCCCAGCAGCTGTGATCCTGCTCTTTCCTGCAGGCCTGACACTGAATTTCTCAGCCTGTAGAAACTGGTGTTAAAATTCCATTAAAACGAGGTGGAAGTTAAAATGGAATTTCGCTATGGAGGGCTATTGTTTTGTTAGGATAACAGAGGTCGGTGCCAGCTGCAAAGCAGGGCTTGTAGAAACTATTTGGGACCAGCCATGATGCTTGTTAAAACTGTTGTGTCTCATAGTAGTGATGTTTTATGGCAGAGTGGTCCTTGATTCTGCAAGTGTCCCTCGTGAGCAAAGCTTTTCACATGGTGCGGGTCGCTTCTACGTGTGTAATTACCCAATATGCTGCATTATGGAATTGATCAACCTAAACAGCTTTGCAAATAAATAATACTGGCTGTGTTGTGAAGAGTTAGCACCTGAAATTGCATTTTAATGCGTTTTGACTCAAATAAAGGGATGCTGCTGTAACTGGGAAGCTGCAGAAGAGCTGCCAAGCACGAATGTGTTCTGCAGAACCGAGAAGCTCAGTGAGTAACAATTGGATAAAGGATGTTTCGGGTGATTGATTTGAATCCTGGCGAGGTCGCAGAACTGAAAAGTCATTTGAACTTCTGGAAATGGCATCATACGCTCTGCTGGATTGCCAGGCTGATGCTACAGGACCGACCCCTCCTCGGCGTTAGGACGAGGACCAGGCTGGGGGATGTAGCAAGACCCTCTGGTCACTGCAAAGTGGTTTAGGAAGGCAGGGCCTCTCCCTGGGATGCAGAATCCAGGGTTATCCATCTCCACCCTTTCAGCAGCACCTGATTCATCTCCAAAACTGAAGTAAGTTTATTTTAGTTTCATTTTATGTCACTTTTCTGGGAGTGCAGAGTGGCCGGCGCAGGAAGCTGAGGCAGAGCAGTGACCACCGCCTGCGCTCTCAGCTCCTGCTCTGCAACCACGGCCTTATCTCCCATCTCCATCTGAGGGAGGTCTCTCTCGTTGTATCACACCTCGTCCTTTTTTTTATTTTTGAGCTAATAAGCCTTCCTTTATAACTTCTCCAAAGCTAAAATACTTTTTAAGCCTCTCAGTTTTTCGGTAAATGATCACAAAGTGACTCTGTTCTGTGAAGCGTCTTGTCAACAAAAACGGAGCAAAAAAAGGTAAGCTTTTTTTTTCCTTGATGTAATTTGGAGGTTGCCAGATATGTCCAGTAGCCTTCTGGCCACCGGGAAAGTAATTTGTGCTGGTGGCATAGCCATCGTATTTCTTCACAATTTATTTGTGCAACCGTTATTTTGATATCTTGGAAATTGCGAGGAGGTTCGGGGCGGGGGGCGGAGGGGCTGTGGCTTTTCAAGGATAATAAAGTGGATTTATGGAGACTGGAGGCACCCGAAGGTGTGGGTTAGTGCTGACTTGGCGGGGAGTTTGGTGGGACGGGCCTCGTGCCTACCTGGGAGGGGGGTTGCTGGCAGCCCCTGTCGGCGAGAGATAAGGCAGGGGATGCTCTTAGAGACAGCTGAGGGGGAGGGAGGCAGGGACGGGACTTTCCCATTATTTCTGCGGCGTTTGTTTGCTGGTGGTGGCTGGTTAAAGCTGCGTTCGGTGGAGGAGGTCTGAGTTCTGTCCTGCACCCAAAGTTTAGACCCTACTGTGCGGACGGAGTAGGAACATCTAATTGCAAGCAATAAAAATTTAAAGCCCTTGCATGTGAAGTGTATCACAGATAAAATATGCTTCAAGACGTGAGAGCCCAGTACTTATGGAAGTTGTTAGACTGAAGATTGTGCTGCTGCCAAGAATATTAGATCCAGATTTCTTCTTTTTTTTTTTTCCCCCTTCCATTGCCTTTGACAACGCTCAGAGCATTATATGTAAAAAGTTTCAAAGTCTGGATGAAGATTCAAATAACTTAGGAAATTGGAGATGGGGAATTGGGGTTGGTTCAAGATTGTTTCGGAGCAAAATTAAATTAGGTTTCTGTAGATCTCATGTCTTTGGGAAATAAGTTCTTTTATACCTTTTGCATAAGGCCGCTGTCGATGGTGACCGTACTTCTAGTCTGTGGGTTGTTGATGGGCCGTTTGCTCAAATGAGTGATTTAAGTCTTGCCATTTCTTCCATCGACTTTTTTTCGATATGGTATTTTAAAATGCTTTTTCCACTCTGTTCTGTAGCTAGTGCTATAGTTATTAGAGAAGGGTGTAGTTGTAATAAGAATGTATAGTTCGCCCACTACAGCTCACAGTGTTCGTGACTCAAGGATGTGGCTAACAGCTCGGTGCATCTTTAAAAGAAAGAAAAAAAAAATCTCAAAATATTTCAGCTATGATAAACAGGTACGGTAACCTCAGTGCCTCTTGTATTTCCCCGCTCTGATAAAGTCGTGGGAAGAGCTGATGTACACGCTGCCGTTATCTGACCGTGTTTCCTTTGGGCCGTATCCTGCAGGCTGGGCTTGTGCGAGTCCTCTCTGGTGCAAGGGGGAGCGGGAGGGCTTCCACAAGCAATGTCAGATTGCAGAGTGGTATCAGTAATCATCTGAAATTACGCTCCTTCCTTTGTCCATAGAAGCATTGACATTAAACATAACCTGCATCAAGGTCTTTATTTTTACAAGCTTTGCCCGGCTTTGGTTGTTTTATCACGGTACACACTCTGATACCTTAAAAGATGCTGGAGCAGTATTAATTTTTTGCTTGTTTGCTAAGTTTTGGTTGGTTGTTTCACCCCGTAGAAGGATGAGGAGTAGCCAAGTACAGCGTTGATCTCGAGAAGCCTGGGGATGACTTGTGGCATGTAGGGCATGGCCACCTCGGCCCCACCACTGGGAGCGGGGAACCTGGTGGAGACCTTTCCCTCACCCCACACATCAGCTGTGCAGTGTTTAACTGGGGCAAACTACGGGCAGGCTCAGTGAAAGTCTTACTTGATTATTGTTTACCTGATTTTCTGAGGCGACGTGAGAAAGCAGGAGGTAAAGGAAGGCCCATTTGTCCTACTAATTGCTCTGTGTTGGGATGTTCATCCAGCAAGTACTGGAAGTGCAGGAACTGAAAACTGAGTTAAAATTCGCGCCCAAATTCTGATTCATCGATCAGAACAGAAACTTGTGATGTTGCTTGTTTCCAGTTAAAACCTCCTCTGATGTTTTCTGTGATATTCCAGCTTTGTTTGAGCTGCTGCTTTGAGGGTTGATAGCATCAGGCAGGAGGTGGCTGCGTGTGACCATGGAGGGACTGGCTGGGTTAATGTCCTGCTGTGACATTCCCTGCGTGACATTGTGTCCCACTCCCCCAGGACCCCAAACCTGTGCATCTGCAGCATGCCTAACAGGGGGCAAGATGGGGTGCCACGGGGGCTTCCACTTGGATAGTGGGAACTTCTCATGTGTGATGGGGAGGAATAACCCCCTGCACCAGGACAGGTTGTGGAGTGACCTGCTGGAGAGCAGCTCTGAGGAAAAAGACCTGTGAGTCCTGGTGGACAACAGGATGGCCATGAGCCAGCAAGGTGCCCTTGTGCCCAAGAAGGCCAATGGCATCCTGGGGGGCATCAGGAAGAATGTGAGCAGCAGGTGGAGGGAGGTCATCCTGCCCCTCTGCTCTGCCCTGGGGAGGCCCCATCTGGAGCACTGGATCCAGTTCTGGGCTCACCCAGTTCAAGGGCACAGCAGAGGGCTACAAAGATGATGAGGGGCCTGGAGCATCTCCCTTACGAGGAGAGGCTGAGGGACTTGGGGCTTTTTAGTCTAGAGGAGAGAAGACAGAGGGGGAATCTAATCAAAGCCTGTAAATACTTAAAGGGTGGGTGTCAGGAGGANCATTCTGTGATCTGGAAACTTCTGGGAAGAAGGTGGTGATGAAACAGAACGTGAAACTCTTTTCAAATAAGTGGCGAGATGACATTTCTCCTTTGCAATTCTGACACGTATCTTGTTTGCAAGCTGAGGTTGAAGTATGGAGTGTTTTATCCACAAGCCTTGTGTAATGAGCTGGGAAGTCACCGTTTTCCCTGTCCAGAGGGGTTAAGCTTTTCTGTGCATTGACACCGTGGTGGTCTAAGAGCAAAACCAAGGCCCTGTTTTCAGACAGAAATAGTATTTTTCATTACACAAATAATTTGAGATTGTGGGGGGAAGAAGACTGGGCAAACAAACCTTGACTGTCATGATCTGGAGTTATCTTAGGTCATTCCTGGCCTGACTTGGTGCTGTCAATGGCATATTGCAGTTTCTGAGGTAAGCCCAAGCGTCACGTTCAGAATTTTAAAAGTTAAATTGAATTATATTAAATTTAATACCTTGGAGGAGCTACTGATGCAGGTTGGGTGCTCAGCAGAAAAACCCAAATGTGTCTCCGTGAACCTGGCCACAGGAGGTAATAAAAAGACAGTTTCCACTGAGAACTCTGTCAAATCATGGACTCCTGCAGAATAAATGCTTTTCTGAGGCTAACGTTGCTCTTCTGTCGACCACCCCCGTTCATACCATGCCTGGTGGAGTTGTCTCTGGTTTTGTGAGATTCTGCGCGTGTGGATCAGCCCTTTAGGTGTGTGTTTGAACAGGCCAGGTCCAGAAAATTTTGTGGTTTGATCTGCTTTCCCTCGTAGGGTTGGACAGGAGCATGTTTGTTCGCCTCTAGGGTTTTTGAAGCTAAACTCAGCGCTCTTCATTTGCTTTCTGTTTTTTAAACTGAATTGTTCTTTGAAATGGCTGGGCTGGGTGGGTGAAGGAGCTGCATCCCCTCCAGTAAAACCCCATGACTAAGGTAAAATCAGAGATAAATAACATTAAGCAATGGCTTCAAGAATGAAACACATTGGAAGATATCCAGTTTTGAAGTGCTTTGCTTTAAGCCTGGTATGTTTTAAAGCCTTCTGGAGGGTGAAGTGGGGTTGAGTATATGAGCAGATCCAGGTATTACTCAGCAGCTGCTCCGGGTGGAAGGTTAGTAGTTGGTTGCATTTACAGTATGTGCTGTGGAATTATTCAAGTACAGTAATTCAGCAGGTTTGTTTCTTTGTGTAGGTCCCATCCTTTCGTGCACAACCAGAAAAAAGTCATCCTTTACGGGGTTGTTGGAATATGGCACTTCGCAACCCCGCTGCAATCCAGATCGTGTTGGTGCTTCATGTGTTTCCACAGGCTTTGAGCTTTGTCAATTTATCATTTCATTTCAGCTTTCAAAGGTCACTGTGATGTGGGTGTTTCCGGTCTTGCCTGGGATGCAGAATGATGCAGATGGCTAAACTGAGACCCGTGCTACCCTGTCTCCACCGCTGTTATAACCTGGAAATGCCTGATGGTTTGGGGCCTTCTGAGCATCCTAGAAAACTATGTATATTTGGATTGAAGCATGAAAAGAAGACAGTGGGGTTTTTTTCTCCACATGTCTTATAAATACCGTGTTTCTTTCTCCCTCTTACCACCTTTTAGGCAGCTGCAAAAATCAGTTCTGACATCCCACTCTTGGTTAGTGATTACGGCATTATGGGAAATGGTGCAAGCCGTCTGGTTTGTGTGTGCGGAGGAATTATATCTGGTTTTACATGTGTGATAAATCCTACTTTCATGACAAGTCATTTCTGTGATTGCTAGTGACTTCAACACAAGCCCTTGTCCAAAACCCGTGGATGTTTGGTAGTGAGTACGAGAGTGATGAAGCGTGTTTAGCGGCAGCAAAGGTCTCAGCAGCAAGATAAGATTTATCTTGCAAACAGGTACCTGCGGTATTTCTGAGTTAGAAGACTCAGTCGATGACTCCCTCGTGTTTTATCACAGCAGTTTCAAATTCCTTTCTCAGCATTTCATTGGGCTGAGAATCACGGAATCACAGAATGCTATGGGGTTGAAAGGGACCTCTGGAGATCATCCAGTCCACCCCCCTGCCAGAGCAGGTCCACCCAGGGCAGGTCCCACAGGAAATTGTCCAGGCGGGTTTGGAATGTCTTCAGAGACAGAGACTCCACCACCTCCCTGGGCAGCCTCTTCCAGGTCTCTGCTACCTTCAAGGTGAAGAAGTTCCTCCTCGTGTTTAGATGGAACTTCTTATGTTGCAGTTTGTGCCTGTTACCTCTTGTCCTGTCCCTGGGCACTACTGAGAAAAAACTGGCCCCATCTTCTTGAGCTAGATTCATTATGGTATATGCCAGTTGCCTTTTGGCTCTATTTTACGGCAAACTGTATTTCTATCTGTATTTAGAGAAGTCAGCAGTCTGGGTTCCTCCTAAATCTTCTTTAGGTTTGAGGACAAAACCCTTGTCCTATGGTGCCTGTGAATCCCCCTGCTTCACTGCTGCCTGTTCGCAGGCAAGAGCCCTTCGGGCAACCCATCCTCCAGGACCTCTTAGATCTGATTAACTTGGTATTGGTGCTGTAGATGGGGAGTACTGGTATTGCTATGACCAGAATTGCTCTAAACCGCTAGTTTGGGATAGTTTGCATTTTTTAAAAGCCGTCAGCACCCGCCTGCGCGAGCCTTTTCCTGGCCCTGAAGCGTTTGGGTGGTCTCAGGGTCTGTGGGTTAGGGTTGGGGTTTCTGTCCCTTTGTGTAAAAACCCCATAAGCTTCAAGCCTTTCGACATATCTCTGGTGACATGACGACATTTCAGGTCTGATAACTTTGCACGAGATAAATCATGACACTTGACTGGGCTTGTTACACGAAGTTTTAATTGCTGTGTACAGGTTTAATTGCTGTGTACAGGTTAAATTCACCTACTTGCATTAAGGCTTAGCCAAGATTCTGATTTATAACAGCCACTTCCCCCTTTCCCCCCCAGCCTACTGGCTGCCCAGGTGGCTCTTCCCTAGAGCAACTCTTTGTGGTATTTTCAAGGTTTGGGACATCTGCATTTGCCGTCCTGGTACAAACCCGAGTTGTCTCTCACGATGTTGCTGCAGTCCTGCTCCTCATTGACCCATCTCAAGAATTCCTCCAGACGCTCTTTAAAGTAGGAGAATCCTTTTTCCACTTCCTCTGGGCATTTGCAGTTGCGGGGTGAAGGTTTCTGAGGGGAAAACAGTAGATGCACGGATTATGGAGGAATTCCACCCAAATGCTGCATGTTCTCCGTGGCTTCCTCAGCTCACTGGGATGGAGGATGATGCCGACCAGCTGCCCTTCACCAGTCCCAAACCACTTCACCCAACTCCTACAGATCATTAAGTCAAATAAGACCTTGCTATTTGTCTTAGACTTTTACGATAAAGCAGGTTTTTTTGGGGGGGAGTGGGCGAGCTATCTGCCAAACTGGGAGAAGGGAAGGCAGGTCAAAAAGTTTTCTCTCATAATATCCGAATCCTGGGGACAGGGGGGAGCATGGGATGCAGGGTGGGATCCCAACACAGGGTCCAGCTGCAGCAGCATGGAGCTCAGCATGTGTTTGAGTAGGGGATTGATTTAGACACGGCTTCTTCTGCCACCTGCAGCAATTGGCAAATCGATGACTATCTGGTTTTCTTCCTGAAGCCCAACTCTCTGCTTCAGGGAAATACCCACGCACAGTCCTTGCTGCAAGTGCAGCCTCTGGCAGGACATGTGCAAACCCCAATTTCCATCCCCTTATTTTCTCTTTCTCTCTCTTGTATTAGAAGGGCAGATTCCTTTCTCTCTCTAGTATTCCTGGTCTGCATCTTTTCTGCTGTTAACTGCCCTTTTCTTCCTAAAGGACAAGCTGTACAGGTCATTATTAATTGCACCTAACAAATAATCTTCATTACTCAGGTCTAAAAGGACGACATTAATACAGTCCATGTAAGAACCAATTTGTGCACGATAGGCAAACCACGATATCCTGCATCTGGGCCAAAACTGAAAAGGGGGAGCGATTTCTTTGCTGGCAAATCTCAAAACTCTGAATTAGAATTTACCAAAAAGCGGGTGAGAAGTTAAGTGGGAGGTGATGTCTTACTGATCAGCTTCCACCGATGTTTCTTCAATTACTACCTTAGGAGGGAATTAACTTTCAGGGTTTTCTTTTAAATCGTGAGGACAGCTCCCGCTGTTTTCTCAGCAAATCTATAGATTTATTTAAAGATTGATTCCTTATCCTCTGTCCTATGCCAAACCCAAGGTGAAGGCATCAGAGCAGTCCAGTAGCTCCTGCAGCATTGCCCAATTGGGTTTCTCGGCTTGTGCCCGAGTGAGTGTTTGAACAAAATCAGCCAGGGTAAAAAATCTGGATAAATATAAATAGCTACAAGAAAATATTTGAAACTCAAATCAAATAAATAGTAAAAGCTTACCTTCAAGATGGGACAGCTATCTTTTAGCTTTTCCATCTTTACTTCAACTTTCTTCATACACTTATATTTGTGTATCCTCTTTAGTTCTTTAATAAAGTTTTCGGTGTTATTATGTGCACAACTTTGGTCCTAGGAGCAAAGGGAAAAATAAATACTGTTCTAGTTTGCAACCAGAAAGCTTTTCTTTCTTCAAATAGCTGTTGATAAATCATATTGAATATGCGAACTGTTCTTTTTCTCTAGAAATCTTAACTTCTTTTATCTGATTTCCTTTTTATAGCTTCTTTTAAGAAGTCATGTTATAAGGACAACCTTCAAAACTATTATAACTGGAAACTTTGCAATAAAAATGGTCCCATTTCTGGCCATGGTGAATGTGACAACATTAGCAGTTTGATTCAATTCCATCTAAATCAGAGAGTGACTTTCTTTTTCTTTGCCTTGGAAGTAGGACACTTACAGAGAGCTGCTTTAACTATTTTTCTGTATATTTGGAATATATTCAGTCATTTGGAGACCAGGCTTTACCATCACCAACAGAAATTTCACAGAAAATTCAGAAAAGCATTAAAAAACAGAAAAGCATTACAAAAGCATAAAAAAAAAATAGGTAGAAACAGAGGTAGGGCATACTATTTAGCTTTGTTAGCAATTAGAACGGGTTAGTAGCCACATTCCCGTAATCTTTCAAAAATACGGCATTGTATTGGAATTTTGGGGCAGCAAGAGAAGCTCAGTTGCCTCTAATTGGGCAGGAATGAAGTCAAGCCCTCCCCAGCCAGCAGTCCCCCCTCAGCTGGCATTTACATCCTGCCTCTAAACATCCTTGGAGCCGCTGCTCCAGCAGGTACACGCTCAGCTCCCTTTGGAGACTCTGACTGATAATAATAATAATAATAATAGAATAATAAACAACAGCTTCTTACCATTATGTGACGCGGTACAGAGAATGTCATCTGAAAATGATAGAAATCCGTTAGTCACAAAGTGGAAATCACCTCAGAAAACAAACCCGGGGTGGGGGAAGTGGAAAATTATTTACGTTTAGAGGCCCATTTTCAGCTTCAAGTAAGCAAAGCATTTCTTCAATTGTGGCAGATTGAGCCTTCTTCTCCAGATGCAGCGTTTCCTTCAGAGACAGAAAGTAACTGGAGACCCCAGAGCTGAATAGTAGTAAGAAGAAGTGAAGATACATTTTAAAGGTGGTGTATTTGGGAGCTCGACCCTTTTTATCTGAAGCAAGGTTTGAATGCAAGCTCCTCTCCCTGGGCTGATGCCGAACTCGCTTATATAGAGAAGCTTGAGTAAGTGCAGGATGTGATTACTATCTTATCTCGTTCATAAATCGTTAAAATAGGAAAGAGGCCACAACTTGAGCAGTCGAATTAGCAGCATATCTGATTTGAGAAACATTTATAATTAATGTTCCAGTAGGGTAGATGGTTGGACTCGATGATCCCAAGGGTCTTTTCCAACCTAAATGATTCTATGATTCCTAAATCTTCTCACTCCAGAGCAGCGCTCTGACGCGAGAGCGACGGGCGAGGGCACTGGTGACGCATGAGATACTGTAAAAGAAAAGCACATCTGAATATCTGAGGAAATCATTCTACTTGTCGTGAGACGGCCATGAAGCTGGTTGTTTCCCATCAGATGAGATGACAGCCTCTAACGCTGTAAAATGTTGCAGTTTAAAGATTTTAGTGCCCCCGCAGTTAATCTCAGCCGGAGGTGGAGCCCGTGGGACCGAATCGATCCTCTCCATCCCTGATGCGGGACTCGGGCAGGGATGCGGGGGGCACAGGGAGGCACAGATGCTTAGAGCAGCCTTGCAAAGCTGGCAGCTTTGCTGCAGCAACTATCTTTTCTTTATCCTGAAAAGAAAACAAAAGGTTGTTTGTTCATCGTAATTAGTAAGTGTGAGGGCTGGATCCTACCCCAGCCTAACTAATTTTTGTGGCAGCGCTGTGCAAATCTTCAGTCTCAGCTCCGGCACCTTGTTTTGGGGGGGAGGAGGGGAATATTCATCTCCCCATTAATGATACTCGGGCCCTTCTGTAGCACTTCACAGGGGTAATTATTAGGTTCTGTGGATGTGGGAACGTGCGAGTGAGTGGGGAGAAGGGCTGAAGGGACAGTGGAGCATTGTGGAGCAGGGCGGTCCGGGGGGAGGCTGCGGGCTGGGACCCATGGGTGCCCCCAGGAGGGGACCCAGCTTGTCCCCGGCTGTCAGGGGACCGCGGCTCTCCCAGCGCAGTCGGCTCAAAGCTGAGTAAGCACGCCAGGGAGTTCCCTTCCAGATAACTCTGTGTTTGAAGAGTGGAATTGCCAGAGCGATTGCAGAGCCAGGACTTAGATAACTCTAAGATAGTGCAGCTTTAAAAAAAAAAACACCAAAAAACAACCTGCTTTGTTCCAGGGTGGGTGGCAATTAATGTTACAGTTAATAATAGAAGCGTCATCAAGGGAGCTCTCAGTGACGAGTTATTTCTGGCCGCCAAGAAAAGGGAAATCATGAATTGGCAGCATTAGTGCCAGCTGCGGCTGGCAGCGTGGAGGGAGGGTTTGTATCTTGCCCCAGGAGGGTTTGTGACCTGCCCTGGGGACACCCGTGCTCCTCACCCCGCAGGGTAACAGCTCCGGCTCCAGCAGGGAGCTGCGAGGAGGTCCTTTTATAGCGCCAGCAGAAATAACGCTTGGCAAGTGCTGTTTGGAAAGGGTGAGCGAGGAGCCAGACTCTCAGCTGGAGCACATCAGCACAGAGCTTTGCAAATATCCCTGTTATCCCTCTCAGCCTCTGCCAGCTGAGGGTCTGGCCTGGATATTTCCCATATGGTCCAGCCTCTCCTCTAAAGCTATATTTGTTTTTCGGGTAGGGCATTCCATACGAAATGACAGAGTGCCGCAATGGCAGACGGGGTTTACCTGATTTGATTAGGGAAATCTTTGCCATTGAGTCAGGGATACATTTCACTTTGGGTAGTCTTTTAAATGGAACATGCAAATTTGAGACTGGATGAAGTTTTAAGTTCTTTGACTAGATATGTTTTGGGTTGTCCCTACCAGATAGTGCAAACCTGGGTGTTAATCATGGCCATGTTATTCGCTGTTGATTTGACTCCCCCAATTTGCTCTTTCCAGTGCTGTGTGAGAGGCTCTTGTAGCACCAGCTTCACGGGAGATAATTGCCAGGGCTGCACTTTCCAGCCCTGCCTCCACTCACCTCTCTGATGAAAGGCCTGAATCATTCTCTTCAAGGGGAAAACCAAACTGCTCTTGGTTCTTGGGTGCCCAGGCCCCCTCATTTCCCAGCCAAGCTGTTAGGAGACCAAGCGGCATTTGGCATCTGCAACCTCTTTTCAACCAGCAACCTGGGGTAGAGTTGATTAAAATGACTCACTAAAGTGAAAGTTTAAATGTGCTGAACCAGCACTCTAGAGGATGTAAAAAACCAGCAAAGATGGCTCTGTACTTTCTCCTGTGCAAACTTCAATATCCCTTGGTAACCCCAGGGGGTCGGTTCTGCTCCTCAGCTCTGGAGATGGGAGAGGAGAAGACAGGCCAGCCCGTCTCCTTCACCTTCCCCCACTTCTCTCTGGATCCTTTGTCCAGGGGAAGCTGCTGACAGCAGGTTCAACCACCATCTTGCTCCGTGCGAGGATTTAATAACCAGATTCACAAGATGCAAACCACTACGTGGGCTGTACCTTCATCTAAGCCATTCGGGAGGTACTGACACCTACTAAATCCATTTACTGAATGGTTTTCACACCAGATACCACTTGGAACAATGTTGCTCCTTTTAATATTCACCCACTTGGAAAACATACCGTGGCTTACTGTCAAATAGCCTTAAAGCTGCTGGAGAGAAGCAGCAAGATGTTATTCATTGGCTGAAGTGTAGAGAAAGCAGCTCCCTGTGCAAGGGCTGCATCTTTCAGCGATGCTGCAGGGGCCGGGTGATGGGTACCAATTCTTCCCCGGCTCCCAACCAGCATCTTCTTAGGGGCTTTTACAATTGCGGCCACGCTGTTTGTCTTTTAACTTTTTCTGGAATGAGAGGCAAGAATCTGCTGTACTTTATTAAACCCTTTTCATCTGTAGCCTAAAGAAAAAAGATGTTTTACAACAAAGTTGTTACAAACAGGGCTGCTCACATTTGTTACCGGCTGAAGAACATCCAAGGGTGATGGCAGAGGGAGCTTTGAGAAGCTGGGATAAGAAAGTAAGCACACAAAATTCTCCCAAAATAGTGAAAAATAAGGACCTGGAGGTTTGTACGAAGAGGTGATACCTTTATCAGTGGGTTCTGCTGGGGTGCTGTCAGTGAACCTGGGGCAAACAAGCCCTTTTTCAGGCTCGTTCAGAAAACAGCAGGTCTGAAATCTTCCTTCTCCTTTTTGTGACACTTCTGAGCTCTTTGTGGAGTAATAGTGAGAAAAGTTGATTAAAAACCTAAGTGAGGACCAGACTGGCAGCTCCCTGCCCTGGCTCAGCCGTGGGTCTGGTGGCCATGGGGAGACATGCAGCAGGCAAGGGCTGCCACCTAGAGAGCAGCTGCTGCTAGTTGCAGACAGATCTTGATTTTTCTCGGGTTTTTGGAAGAGAAACACTTGCCAAACCTCAGCAGACCCTGAGCGCGCGCGGTACCTGGTGCAGGGTGAGCTGCCTGTGATTTACCCCAGCCCAAGACCCTGGAGAGTTGCCCAGGTGACATGTTATGGTTTATAGTGGTAGCAATTGCATTTATATTTGCCTTTTAACAGGTAGTGTCTAGGGATGAGGGTATCTGCCCTTCCCCAAGCACCCGGCAGCGATGCCGGTGGGTTGGGTTCAGCCTGCTCTAAGGGAACCATTTTCCAACCTGCCTCCCCCACCATGATCAATCTCCTGATTGATCACAGCATCTCCTGGTAGTCCTGGCCAACTGCTCTGTCTCCTTGCCAGCTTTGTGCTAACAAATGTAAAACTTTCTTTGGAAGCAAACTGAGCCCTTTGTTAGGCTTTTCCCTGGCATCCCAAAGCTCATGGCCCCTTCCTTCCTTCGAAGGTTGTCACTGTTCCTTTCTTTTCCACCCAGTTCTGGCCATGAGAGCGGCTCTGGATGCAGGACATTGGATTGTGATCCAGCTCTCCAAAGAGCTTTCAGCCCTCGAGCTGGAGGTCAGAAACTACCCTTAAAGACCAGCTTTTCGACAGGCTGTATTCCAGTCTAGAATGTCCCCTTGGGTCCCTCACGAGGGTGTCCCCAAAGGCAACGTGGGCACCATCTCAGAGCACAGATGCACCCAGGGTCACCCTCCTGCCCTTTCACAGGATGAGCTGCTTTGACCTAAAGCCACTAAAAATATCGAACCTCCTTTTCTATGCACTCTGTATTTTTGTAGGTATCGGTTAGTGCTTTATTCTTGGCTATTTTGGGAGGGGGAAGAGTGATGATGACTGAACCTACCATTGTTTGGGGTTTTTCCTCCCTGTCCATACGATGACTACTGTGTCTGACTTACCCCGCCCTCAAGAAACTCCTCTTCAGACGTTCTTAAAAATATTAACTAATTCTTCAAACATGTTAGTTGCCTCAAGTAATCCCTGCAGATTCCAACATGGGTTTCCCTGTCTCTTCAGCCTGCCCTTTCCCGTGGGCAGTGTGGTGTTGGGGGGATCCCACAGGCACACCATGGCTTGCCCAAGCCCCACTCGCTGCTTAATTCTCCATGAATCATGGTATTTAGGGAAATTTTTCTCAGGTGCTCAGTGATGCCTCCAAAAGTAGGTCAAGACAATGGGCTGGGCTAGGATTGAAGGTGAAATTCCAGTGGGAGATTCCCCTTGGAGGGGAAGGCATATGACCAAAAGCCCCAATGGTCCCTGGGGGTGCGGGTGCAGCTGCATAAAGTAAGATTTTATGGCTGATTGCTAAATGTTTGCTTTCTTCTGACAAGAAGGTACAAAGTCCTGACTCACCATTTAAGTAATACTTTCACCCAAATTTGAAAACACGGGTGATTTTAGGTGGTGTTTGGGCCTCATGGTGATCTTCTACACAAGGAGATCAATCATCTATAGGGTATATAACCAACTTGTATCATCTGTAGAGTATATAACCAATTTGTATATTTCTCAATAGAAAGCCCCCTAAAACTCCCAAAACCTCACCACTAGAAGACTCCGATTCAATAGATCTAACTTTTTTTAGATGGAATATTCCTTAAATCATCATAAAACATGACAAAAAAAATAATGTTACACCTTTGTGCAAGACATTTATTTTGCATAGATTGTGCTAGAGTTTGATTACATTTTATAGAGTCCTACATACAAGTTTCCCAAATGTTTAATTGTAAAAAACGTTCTATGCAGTGTGTCGGCAGCACTCAGCTGTAAGAACAGTCAGCTTTCCACAATTTGCACTTCACATTTTTTACATTTTTAAAATAATCAACATTGCATTCATAACAGTGTGATATTATTCTGTTAGTACGAGTAATTAAGCATAATTTAAAAAGTAAATGTTGTGTCCTTTTACAAGACTTCCTCTGAAAACGCCCCCAACCTCCTCAAGAAATGTGAAACTGCTCTGAGAGCATCTGGAAACTTCAGCTGCAGGAACAAAGAGCTGAAATTGCCAGATGTGACAGCGTTAAAGCATATCGTATGGAGACTGCATTCCGTTGACAATAGGAATATGGTACCAGGCTCTTAGTCATCAGGTTGTATTTAGGCATTTTATCCCTATGGGGCACTTGCAAGACTTACTGAAAGTCACTTTTACATTCGGAGGCTCTAATGAGCTGTGCCTTGAGTTTCAAGCCATCTTTCCATGGGCTTGAGAAGGTTGTTGTCTTTGAGAGCCACCATTGGTCGTGTCTGGTGGTGGCTCAGGGGAGCCAAGGCCAGCAGCCGGTGGGCTGTGCCACCAAAAGCCATCCCTGGTCCTGGTGACTGAGAGGGAGGTGAAGATGCTGGGCAGCATCTCCACCCTGGCACCGAAGGTCCCCATCCCCATCTCACGGGGTGGCTTTACCCCAGGTTTGAGAGCCGAGCCCTGGGGCTGTGGCTTGGGCTGGCGTGTGCCAGCGAAATAGTGTGACAGCAACCCCCAAACTGCTCCCACAGAGCTCCTCCTCCCACACCGCTAAACAGCAGTTTCCTAAAGTGAATAATTATTGCAGTTCTTCATTGTAAAAATAAATAACTTGAAGTTTCTACAAATAAATAGAATAAATAAATATTAATAGATATATGAATAAATAATAGCTCCCAATAGCCTTGGTCACTGGAGTAAGGATACAAAAATGAGGATACGCAAAGCTCAGGTCTCCTGGACCAGGACTGCTTTAGACTTCTTTGAAGACTCCACTGTTTCCTCCTAAAGGGCATAGTGATTCAGGAACTTTAATAAATTTTTCAAATTCTGGAGAAAATCCTCATCTTCCACTGGCTCCCAGTCATGTTCCTTGAGGGCAGACAGAAAGAAAAGAGTTAGAAGAACAGAATCATTCTGTTAACTACTGACTGTAGTTTTTTACTTAATAATTAATTTTAAGACCACAAAGGCTCTGATGAAGATAGTGGGGCGGGACAGCAAGTTGCATCGTGGCCATCCCTTGGCAAGAGCAGCCTCTGCTCCGGGGGCTGGGGCAGCAGCTCCAGTCCCCATCTGCAATGGGGAACTGCCCCAGATGATGGATGGGCTTTCTCCAAGGAGACATCGGGAAGAGCAGAGCAGTGGAGACACTGGGGCCGTGGCCAAGTGATAACTGCTGGCTCCGTCAGCCACCCAAGGGAGAGGCAGCCGCCTTCTTTAGTCAGGCACTTGTTCCAGCGCAATCGGGACAAACCCCACCGTGGAGCTCATAGTCATCTAAACAACAAAACAGTGAGCAGAAAATCCGACCCAAACGTACCATCCACTTGAGGCATGACTTTCTGGCATCCTTGATTTTCTGCAGCTGATGGGCTATTAATCTCTCCTTCGAGTGCACTTTGCTGTTTTTTAGGGCTTTAATAAATCCTTCCAGATAGGTGATTACGTCCCCTCCCTCCTCCATCGTGTAGTTCTGGAATAACAAAGTGAAGTCATTTGTGTCTTTTCTGTATGCTATTGCCAGCACAGTTTATATCACGTTAATGCAATTAAAATGCCTACTACAACAAAGAGTATTGCGCAATAGTTTGAGGCCAACATTGTGTAGTAACATCCGACACCTTAGAGTAGGGAACCACGTCTGCAGCCCAGTGCTTTCCTCCTGATGAAGGCCAATGTTACCTTCAAAAGCTGCAGAGCGGGACTGTGGAGGTGAAAAGGGGCAGGATCCGGCACCTTTTGGTTTTTAAAGGCAGCGAAGCCGAGGAGCACCTCCAACCTCCAACCTCGGTGCCTGCTCTCTGCCTCTCCTGAGCTTCCCCCACAAAGTGCGATGCCGATGCTGTCACTGGCCTTGGTCTCTCACAACGCGGGCATTTATTTCCAGGAAAGACAGGGGGCTGAGCCTGCCCCCCGACTTTCCAGTGGCAGGAAGGTGCCTGCCTCCACCTGACTTCAGAAGATGGTCGGCTCTGACTGTCTACGCCATGAGAAGAAGGACAACCTCCACTGGGTGGAAGCAGGCTTTTATGCACCGCTGTACCGAAGGCAGTCACCCAAAGCGCTGTTTTTTCAGGGAGATAACTGCATTGATAACTGCGCATGGAGGAAGAATCATCTGCACATCACCTCTCAGCACACAAGAGCACAGCTCCCTCCAGCCCAGCGTTCCCCCAAAGCCCAGGTTGCCATCTAAGACCTATGTTAAGAGCATAAGGGCTTGCAGATGTCCTTAATGGCCTTTGAGAGTAGCTGCTTTCCCCTTCCGTCTCCCAAAGCACACCAGACCACACCACGAGCGCACAACATTGCAACGTGAGCCACAAAGCGATCTTACCGGAGGCATGATTTCGCTGCTGCCCTGAAAGAGATCAACAAAAGTCACGTTAGAGGTTCTCCAGTAGCGCAAAAAGAAAGTCAGAGGTAGGGCAGAAAGAAAACGGAACAACCTCGGAGAGCAGTTTGTCAAGGTTGCTGAGGGTTTCCAGGATGAGGGAGCTGACGGCGCAGCCCCTGCCCGTGGTGGGTGGCACGGGGGACGCCAGGCACAGGGCGCCGCAGGACAGCAAAACCCCAACCAGGAGCAGCATCGCGTCGAGGGCTCCGCGCTCCCCTCCTTGCACTGGGGACGGCCAGCTCCCGGCTTCCTCTTATACGCGCTCTGTTGTGAGGAAATGATTAATACCTCACCACAAATATGCCTGAAGTGAGGGCGAGTAGTCACCTGTAGAGTGGAAGCTGTTATTTTCTTATCTGATAGAGGAAACTACACATTTCTAAAATAAGGGTTCCCCCATAGGTGCAGTAGGAGCTACATAATTCCGATGTTTGAGCCCATTCTGATGTTAGAAGCTGAAACATTTTTACGAGCTGATATTACACTAAAGATTGGTGTAAAATAAACCAGGGCCACCTAAATGTCTCTCAGATCTTTACATTCATATCTAGCTTACTTAATATTGCAATTATACTAAATACTACTCTCATCTTTACTAATTAATTCTCCTGCTTTGTTCTGTGTGGTTTTTGTAATGAACCTCATGATTAACTCGATGGTCCCATGCTCACATGTAAAGGACAAATTTGAGAGCCCTCCTGAGGCCTTGCAGTGCCTGTGTGAGTCCAGGAATGTGCTGAGGAGAGGGAACAGCCAAGGGCTGCTGGGGCAGCTCAGCATCTCAGCCAGGGCAGAGAAGCTTCTCCTTCACTGCTAGTTAAGGAGCATTTGCCTCGTTTCTGTCCTCTCCTGAGGAGGCTGAAACCATTTGGCCGGTATCTCCATATACTTCATCCGCAGGAAGTTTGGGTGATGGAAGTACATCCCTCAAGCAGATCGACATCCCACCCAACTTGGTGTTGTCTGAAAACTTACTGAGGGTACATTCGATCCCCTCATCCAGGTTGTTGATAAAGATATTAAAGATGCTATCTTTATCTCAATACTCTGCCCCAGTACTAAGCCCTGGGGAGCACCACCTGTGACCAGCTGCCAACTGGAGTCTTGGGTGCTCAGAGCCCTCTCCTGTCCCCTGGCCCCATAGAGCCTGCTGGGGAGGAGAGCGAGGCTGCCCTTGGTGTGCTCCCACCAAGAGGAATGAAAGCTGTGCAAGGATTACACCCATGGGACATTGCTTCTTCGCTATCCAAAAATTCAGAGTTTATTGTTTGATGTTTTCTCTGTAATTTAAGTTTTGCTATTTCAACTTTAAAGGAATTTTACAATCTAATTAACATTCTTTAATGTGCATTAGGTTTTCCTACCCTTAAAAAAAGTCATAGAATCATAGAATGGTTTGGGTTGGAAGGGACATTAAAGATCATTGAGTTCCAACCCCCTGCCCTGGGCAGGGACACCTCCCACCAGCCCAGGTTGCTCCAAGCCCCCTCCAACCTGCCCTTGAACCCCTCCAGGGATGGGGCAGCCACAGCTTCTCTGGGCAACCTGGGCCAGGCTCTCACCACCCTCACACCAAACAAGTTCTTCCCCACATCTCAGCTCCATCTCCCCTCTTCCAGTGTCAAACCCTTCCCCCTCCTCCTAGGGCTCCCCTCCCTGATCCAGAGTCCCTCCCCAGCTTTCCTGGAGCCCCTGGAGGGACTGGAAGGGGCTCCAAGGTCTCCCCGGAGCCTTCTCTTCTCCAGGCTGAGCCCCCCAACTCTCTCAGCCTGTCCATGACCTCCTCTGGACCCACTCCATGAAGTGGCACATAGTGACAGTGACTGTTTTGTTTGAGGTACCACTTCTCCCCTAAGGTGAAGGCAGGTGACACACACACACGTGCACCATCCAAGATGATGAAAACCCAGATGCTGCTTTTCCTACGCTCATGTGGCATTTTCCTACTGGCCCCTGGGCTGATGTTTCACAAAACACATATTGTATCTCCAGCGTTTTTCCTGCGTGATACTAATTACATCACGAGCCACCGTTGCGTTAGCTATGAACTGGGTCATGGAAATGCTGTTGGAAATCTCCCTCCCCTGAGGTGCCACCTGTGCTTTCAGTCATCAGGCTAATTGTTTGGTGAGGAAGGCGTCTTCCCTGTCATTCCCTACAGGTCGGTGTCTAGAGGAGCCTTTGCTGGATGAACCTCCCTGGAAGTAGAAGCTGGGAGCTGACCAGACCGTGCTCCCTTGCTCTGCTGGTGCAGGAACTGGGGTAGTTCTCCTGACTTGCTGGAGTCACCCTGGGATTCCCAGTGTTTCCCTGCAATTAGCAGATCCGTTTTACTCTGGAGTTGAGGTTAAACCACTGTGTGCTACCTTGGTGGTCCGCTGGAATGCTGTCTTTGCCTTGTGCCATCAAGCGATTCACATCGGTTCAGCCAAATGGTAGGTGAGCAGTCACGAATGGCTACCAGTCACCATGGTGCACAGTTTCTTTTAAGAAAACCCTTTTCTTCTGATTTTTAACGAGTTCAAGAATACTGTGGACCCTCCCAGTGACACCATGCATTAGATGCCCCAGGAAAACAGCATTGCTCCTCAGACTCAGATCTTTGTAGAATCATGGATTGGTTTGGGTTGGAAGAGACCTTAGAGATTCACCCCGTCTCTGCTGCCTTCGTAGTGACCGGGTGGTTCAGGACTTTGCACATCCCTGGCACCACTGTGGCTGCCGGAGATAAAACAGAATATGGTATGATTTAAAAGGAAGCGATGGGTTGTATGTATCACCTGGATGGGTGTATGTTCTGGTGCCATATATTGTAGCCAGGTTCAAATCACAGGGAAGGATTTCTTCCCCTGGAAGAAGCAGTAGGAATTCAGGCTGCAGATAAACTTATCGGTGACCACCAGGGATTTTGCTTTTATCTCAAAACTAGCTGAAGAAACGAGAGTCCCTGCAGAGAGGGCAGAAGGGAAAGGTGTGGGCAGGATGGACTTTTACTGCTGGAAAAAACAGAACTGTGAACTTGAGACTCCACCTTGTTCTCTTAATTCTTTTTATAGTCGCTCACGACATGCAAATACATTCTTAGATTGCAGCCAGAGTGGAAAGAAAGAGCTGATAAAATCAGAAAGGAAGATGGAACTTGCGGTGCACTCATGTACGTACATTGATCTCTCAGTGGTCTCTCGCACACTGACTCATTTTAAATATTCACTCAGAACTGAAACCGCCGTGACCACTCTGCTCCTCTCATGGTAGGATCAGCCTTGACCTTTCTTTCCTGTTCTGCAGTTGGGGGACAGCTTCTGCGGGATGCTGAGATGGCAGGAGGGAGTTTCCAGCGAGGGCTCATGCGGCAGCACCTCCGTCCAACTCCACCTCCGCCAAAAAAATCCGAGGAGGATTTGAGCTGACAAGATGTAGATCACTGATATGATTTCACTCCCAGGCAGAGACATCTGAAATAGCCGCGTCCTGGTCAGGCACAGAATTAAATTAATGAGCAGCAAATGGCCTAACCCATTAGGAATTGACGGAAAGCTTAACAGAAAATTAACTGAAAATTAACAGAAATGTTCATTTTTCTAATCCCGGAGAGATGATGGGCTTCACTTTTATGAGCTGGGCTCTGCATAACCAGACTAGAAATCCTGGTGAGAAGTCTCAGGATGGTGATGGCACGGGGACTGTTCCTACGAGCAAAATTCACTCCCTGTGAAAGATTTGCTGGAGAACTTCTGGTTCATCACCACTCACGGGATCATTATATGCTCATCACTGCACTTAAACCACTTGAATGGGAGTTCATCCAGCCGGAGCATCTCTTGCGAGGCTTCCTATACTATTACGGGGAAAACCCAGACATTCTTGGGAGTAGTTTTACTAATTTATGACACTCCATCTTAAAGTCATCTTCCTGCTTTCATTCCTCTACGAAAAGATGGATCATTGCCCCCTTTCAATCCTCTGAACATCCTCCTCACGCCTGTGTTGAGTTCATGTCTACATGTTCTTCTGCAACCTTGAAATGTTTTTATTTCCCCCCAGATATTCGCCCCTGTCACATTTCCAGCTGGGAGCTGCACCCGTACACCTCTGAGCAGACCAAACCTTTGGGCTCCTCAGACTCCATAGGCTCCCTCTTCCCTTCCCTGACCCTTCTCTCTTTCCCTTCCACTTTGGATTAATCTTGGGCGTGGGAGGCTGAAATTCTTTACCATGTTCTTTGGGCAACAGCGTCGATACCTCCTTGTCTTGGTACTGGAAGGAGTTAAGCGGTGTTGTGTCTCTGTGGTCAGCCTCTGCAGAAGGAAGGAAACCATACTTCTCTCTGGGGTGCAAGGTAATTTGAAATGCTGTTCAGAAACGGGAGAAACTGAAATCACCATCGCCGATGACTGTGCCGGGGCATCTGCAGCAGATGTGCAGCTCCGCTCCCCAGCCCGAGGACATTCCTTTTGCATTTCGTGCTCTGGCTGTGGTCGCTGGTCTGTGGCCAGCTGTCTGGACAGTGGGCTGTCATCTTTGGAAAGTGGCCCTTGGAGCAGGGCTCCAAGTCAGGCTAATGGAAGAGGAGAGGCTGCGCGTTTTGAAACAGGCTGTGGGCACAGAAAGACTTTTTATTTATCAAAAGGTATTCCCCATGGCTTTTATGACTTCCTCTGTAGCTACTCAAAAAAAAAACCCCCAAAAAGCGCCTGTTAGTCACAGAGGCATGCCCTTCCTTTGTAGGACCGGGGGAGAACTGTACAGACTAATGAAATCAGAAATGAGTCCAAAGCCAACTCATTCTGCACCTCTCAGCCTCCTGACCCCTTGCCCTCTGCTGTCCCTTTGTCCTCTGCCAGGGTCCCTCTATCTGATTGGGGCTTAGAAGGATGCTTTAGGACTTATGGACCTTTTTGTAGGTATCCAACTTTGGGAAAGCAAGAAAAATCCCCCTGCTCGCTCAGAGAGATGTCCTGGAGATCCATGACAAATTCCTTACCTTTCAGGCAAAATTAGAGATGAGAGAAGTTCTGGATTTTGGGGTTAAATTCTAAGAAATGAGATGCCTGTTTTGTCAGAAGAGGCTTTGTGGGCAGCCTCCACACCTCTCCAGCCCCGGTGACGGCAGGTTGGTGCACATGGGACAAGAGACGTTATCGCGTGCACACATCCACCCTGGCAGCAGAGAAAATAAAATAGTCTTCCCTATTTTTTGAAATAAATTATGTCTACAATTTCTTATCGCTTCCCATCCATACGGAGAGTAATTTCAAACCATCTTAAGTTTAAGGTCTAATACCCCTTCAAGCCCCGCAAGAACCCTCTGTGCACCCCGGGAGCAGCCCCCGCCCCGCACCTCTCGCGCTTTAAACTGGTGCCTGTCTTCGTGGCTTTGGCGGCTGCTGGGGGGCATCCAAAGAAGGCTGGCCATATTTAATGGTGATTCATTGCCTTCTCAGTCACCTGGCTGAAACCAAGTGAGTCTGAGAGAAACACAGACGATCAATCCAAACAGTCTGCAGACGGAGTTTTCAGGCCCAACCTGCTGCCCAGCTTAAATTTGGCTCCAGAGAGGGGGTGGCTGGAAAGGGATGGTTGATTTTGCAGCTGCAAAGACACTGCCTATGAATGAAGGGAAAAAAAACCCACAAAAAGTGTGATCCAAAGCCTCTAAAAGTGGAATTGTGTTCTACAGAAACTGGAGTTTGTGAATCCTGACAAGTGACTAATAAGAACTGAAGATGAAAAAGGAATAAAGTAACAACAGAAAATGAGTAATCAAATAGTTCAAAAAAGAAATACAGGGGAATTACCCTTGTAGGGTGTTAACCCAGATTTAGCTGCTGATTGCAGCTTGATGAAGTTGAGGCTGCCTTCACCCTGGCCATGGTGATATCACCATCTCCCGTACGCGGTTGACCTGGAGATGATGCTGTCCGTCCCTCTCATCCTTAGGGCTAAGAAATGATGGTGACAGAAGTGGTGCTCGGACAGCAGGGGGAAGATGGAGCACAGTAGCAGCATTTCGATGTCCAAGCTACTTTCTGTGGGTTCTGCCCTGGCATAAATGAGGGGGAGCCTCTGGCAGGGACCCCACCTTTGGGCTAGACAGCCCTTCTCCATGTGATGCTGGACGATCTGGCTCCCATGTGGGTGCCCCACCATGTGCTCCTGTGCAGGAGGACCCTTCTCCAGAGCCATCCACATCCTGGAAAGTGGGGATCTAGGAGAGGCACCCCTGGACCAAGCTGAAAAATGTGGCCTCAAAATGCTGGTGTCTGTGCAAAAGCAATGTGTGTCCCACACGCTCCCAAAGCCCAATGTGTCTCAGCAAACCCTCTTCTAGCCCTGCATGTGGTGGTAGCACAGAACAACTGCCACCATGAAGGATTTAGAGAGCAGCCAGAAGACTGTGAGTGGTCCTACATGGGGTGGATGGGCTTCTCCCACCCTTGGAGAGCTCATCACAGAGCCCAAGCAGGTCTAGGCATGGGGTGTGCCCATCAAAGAGGTCAGGCAGATTGGGGGATCTGCTGTCCAGCCACCACGGTGGGGAGATGGGTTTTACTGGGGCTGATTCCTTGCTTACCAAATGGGGAGTGCTAAATATAATTCACACCTACAGCTTCTAAAAATAGAGGGCACCTCTGTAAAAGAGACCTTCCCCCGTTGCCACCGTCTCACAAGTCTCATCCACAACCTGGGGCTCGCGGAGCTGCGTGGGGCTGTTGCTTTTCCTGCTGGTGATGTAAGAAAACTCAACAATGATATTTTCATTTAAAAAAATCTACTTCCTATATGAGCAAGCTGGCAGCCGAGCTCAAGAATCAGTCGGGGCTTAACTAAGATTTTAAGCTGTGGGTTTTATTGTGTTGTGATGATGCAAGATTCTTATCAGAGTGACAAAGCAATCTTGATTATCACGATCAGCGTGCCAGGACTCTACCGCCTGCTTGAAACCAGACATTCCCTTCACTCCCATTTGAACTGCTGTTTTTCTGGTTGGCTTCATGATATTCAGATGATTTAGGAGCCTGTGTGGGATCAGAGATGACTGTAGGGTGTTTGGAAACTCCAGCAAAATGTACTTTTTCCCTCTCTTGGGAAGGGCGGGGAGGAGGAAGGGCTGTGCTGTGCCGGGGAGCCTCATGGGGTGCTGCTGGTACCGGGGATGGGAGGCTCCATCCGGAGCTGGGAACCCCCTGCCTGCATCCCCCTCCCTGCATCCCCCTGCCTGCATCCCACTCAGGAAGGCACCCACTGGAGCTGCCGGCCCCGTCATTATTTTGCTTCCCCCAGCAGTCTGCTGCCCCGGGCAACAGAAACGGCTCTGGCTGCATTTCCCTGCAGCCAGCCCTGTGTTGACTTTGAGTTATTAACGCTTCATTTTTCCCTCTTGTCTGTTTGTCAGAGTTTCCTGGAGTGCTGTGCCAAGAATGCTGAACCTGATTAATGTTTTCTACTTAAAACCCTGACATTCTTCTCTCTTTTTTTCTTTCTTTTTTTTTTTTTTTTAATATACCTGCAATTCCGTGACTTCCCATTTATCTGAAGGGTGAATTTAAAATTTCATGTAAAATATTTAAATGTAATTTAAAATAACGTATGTGAAAAATTAAACACCTCATTGCTAATGAAAACTTTGAAATTCAGTGGCAGTAGGAGTCTCTTCAGGGTGGTTCTTATTATTCAACTATTGCAGCACTGAGCGAGACTGTGCTCAGGACCAGAGAATTTCTTGAGTCAGTTTAACCTGAGCGAGTCCATCTGGACATTCCCTCTCCATTTCTCTGATTTTAGTAAACAGATTCATGGTTTGGTTTTATTTGTGGGTTTATCCTGTTTCCTGATTCCTGTGAGAATTCAATATAAGCTGATGCACCAGTGGGCTTGGCCAGAGAGCCCAGGTGGTTGGTGGTACCCAGGGATGGTGGGGGCAGTCGTCCCTTCCAGGGCTGGTGGCTGTGTCCCTGCTGTGGGGGCTTTCAGGGACACTTCTGTGGTGGGGATGAATTCCATCTGTCCGACCTGGCTGGGCTCTGCCACGTGCACCATTTGCACGGGGGAGATGCCATCTGAATGCGAAGCTCGGCTGCTTTAGGGGTGACCGTTGGAAGTGTGTGTGTCTCTGAGAACGGGTTGTGCTCCATCAGTGCTTGCCATGGTGTCTGCATCTCTCTGGCACTTTGAGCACTCTTTCCTGCTCCAGCTGGGTTGTCCCCTCCATCCCCATCCTCTTGAAGAACACTGGTGCTCCCAAGTTTTCCACGCTGGGAGCTTCCAGCACTGGGGCAGGTGAGAGGACGCTTCTTGAATGCTATTCTACTTTGGCCATGCCGTGAAGGTGACAGGGACACGGTGCAGACAGGAATGAGCCACCCCAGGAGGCAAGAGGGCACTTGTCTTAAAAACTCAAGCACAGTGTGACTGGAGCACAAGGACTGTGGGTCCTCAAGCAGGTGCCTGGATGGATGAGGGCAGATGTTGGGTTCTCACTCTGAGCAGAGCACATCTCCCCCATCCCCAGTAGCATCCGCGTGTCCATGCCACCTGGAAATCACACCCAGCGCCCCTGAGCAGCTCTGAAACCGCCCGCCCTTCACAAATAAAGGTCACTGAATTCTGGAAGAAAACTTGTTTATTTTTGTAAAGGTCCATTTGCATTCTCATGGAAGGTTACAAACATTTGGTTACGGGTAAGTCAGCGTAGGCGACACATGGTATGCATCCCTACAAACCAGCCGGAGCTGTAACATTCCTCTTGAATATTGTTTGATTAAATATTAACTTTGGGAACCTACACTGATAGCTGTACATGGGTACACACTTTCTGAGCACCTCCCATAGGTATGGATACTTAAACAATTGGAAAAACAAGTATTGTCTGATTCAGCTCAGCAAAACTCAGCTCACACCTGGTGTGGGAAACACCTCATATCAGGTGAATAAACTTTGAGGAAAAGGAAACAAGACCATCAGAGCCCTGTTTGCTTTAGTATTATCCAGAATTTGGTTGAATTCAGGTGACGTGGCTCTGCTTAGTCAATAATAAAACATGTAGTGGTTGAAATTATCTGCAGGATCCGGACACCCAGGGAGGGAGCAGAGACGGGAGCTCACAACCGAAGGGAGTCTTTTCCAGCCCCGGGGTTGGTCTGGGGCTGAGAGGGAGGTGGAGGTGCTGGTGGCACCGATGGTACCTGTCCTGCGGGGTGGCTTTGTCCCAGCTTTGAGGGCACTTGGGCACTGCAGAGCCGAGCCCTGGGGCTCTGGCTGGTGCGTGCGAGAGAAATAGTGTGACAGCAACCTCCAAACTGCATCCACACACCGCTAAACAGCCGTTTCCTAAAGTGAATACTTAAATACAGCATCATCACAATAAAGATCTCAAAGCATTCATAAAGGAATTAAATAAATAGAATAAATAAATAAATAAATAAAATCACTCTTTCTTTGTGACTCAGTATGACATAAGTTAAAATATAAAAAAATATATAATATATACAAATATTATTTTATATACTTGTCTTTTAACAGACAGGCACGTTTCTATCATTATGACATGGCTGCTGTCATAACATCACTTTTTATATAGATAAATATATTTTAAAACCACATATATACACAAAATATATATCTCTCTGTATAAATATTCTATGGCAAATATTCCTGAGAATAAGTTAACAATTGCATCACATTTTGGTTGGAGTAGAGTTCAGGTGCTTCGTTTCCTCTTGGCTTTGGTGTAGTTGGTGTAGTTAGGTGTGTTGAATTTTCTCAGAGAGCAATCTCAAGAAACTGTCCAATGTCTCCAGGAACACATCACTCGTTACATGTGCAGTCTTACACTCCTTATCAAGATCCTTAAAAAAAAAATAAAAATATATATATATATATGTAATTCAGCCATGTAACTTGAATATTTAAGTCTGTTATTTCATACATCAATTTTCTAACGAATACTAACAAAGTGGTATCCCCCAGTGTGTTTTGGAGCGCTGGGTGAGCTGGGCTCTGGCGCTTGGCGTGACGATGCGGGGATGGATCAGAGCTGATAACCGGGCGATAGGCAGAGGATGCCCAGAGACCTGCTGCCCCACAGTTTCCACTCGCATCTGCTTGGTTGTCATATTTTTATCTTTCTTGTAATTGAGATAACCGTGAGGAGCTTATGGCTCCTTAAAGGAGAGTGCTTCAAGGAAGCCTTTTTAATTATATTAATCTTCAGAAGAGATTTCTAGTGCCCACTGCAGCCCGATCAGTGCCCGTCCCCGCTGTCGTGTCCCGTTATTGAGCAGCCTTTGCTAAACGTTGGGCTATCGAAGGCCACCGAGTCAAACTTACTTTGGGGAGGACGCTTTTGTAGATGTCGACTCTGGTCAGTTTTCGGGCGATGACTTTGCTCGGCTTGTCGAGAGCTGCCAAGGTGCCAGCAAAGGTTTTCAGGTGGCTGTGCATACACCTCTCCACCTGCAGCGACAGCAACTGGTTATTTCAACAGTTCTACGATACATTGGTACCGCATAAATAACGCATCGTGCCTGGCAATTTAGATACCCGGGAAAAAGGATAACCTACAGGAATTAAGAGCTGTGTTTTTCAAACATGATCCCTGATCTGGTATTCAGCAAAATTTGCCAGATACCAAATTTAGGAAACCATGGTAAAATCTATAATTTTCATTTAAAACATGCCAGGGACAAAAAAAGCCCCTCCCACTGCCTTCAGATGAAGGTGCAGGCGCAACTATAAGCTGGACATGTAAAATTTAGAGGTGTCCAGCACCAGAGGTGTTTGTTCCCTGAGGGAAAGGAAGCCCACTCCTGCATTAGGGCTTAGTTTCTTGCTATTGTGTCTCTGTTGGAACTAGATCAGGATTGTCTTAATGAAATACAAGTAATTATTGCTACAGGTGTGAACTTTCAACCTTTCTCCCCGAAAGTAAGAGGGGCTGATGCTGTTTGTTTCCTGTTCACTTTGAATAGGAGATGGGCTCCTACTTCTTATTTGTGCCCCACATCTCCTCCACAAAAAGCTCATTTCTTTTTTTCACTGGATTTCAGGAAAATGCAGCTGAGTGAAACTACTGGCTCTGTATGGGATCTAGACCAAATATTAGTTTTCAGCTGTTCTAAAACTTGGGGTTCAGAGTGAATTTTTGAGGCTACTGAGAAGATGCCAGTGCACATGTAAGACCTATACCTCCTGAGAAGTATCTTAAGGATATTAGCATTGGCAGCAGCTTTCTGAAGGTTCTTGGAATAACTTTGCATTTCCCTGGGTTCCTAGGGCTCTCCTAGTGCTATCAAAGTTCTGAAGTGGGAAATAAATCTGGGGATTTGAGACAATAATTTTAAAGAGAAGAAAAGTACGCAGTTTCTTACCGTAGCGTTCACAGTCACCATGCTGGGAACCTGCTCAAGAGAAAAAGAAGTCAGTGACTTCAAAATAAAACTGGGGGTAGAATGGCAGCCAGGTGAAAGGCATTCCAAAGAAAGGAACTTACTGCGTTTAAATTGAGTTTCTGCATGTCGTGGAGAACTTCTCGAATGATCAGTCCTACCAAAGCCCTGGAGCGCTCCTCCTGTGATGAGTGCCTCCTGGGGTCGGTGGGTCCGGTCACCCGTGGGGGCGCGGAGCTGCAGAGCACCCCGAGACTCAGCAGAACCACCGCCTGGACCAGCATCTCGAAGTCAGCTCTGCCCTTCAGCTGGGTGAACTGTCTCTGCCTCTGCCTTGGGTTCCTCTTATATACACACTGCCGGAGGAAATGATTAATAGCTCACCACAAACATGCTCTTGCTGGAGGGGAGGCGGGGAAGATTTACCTGAAGAATGGAATCTGCTTGTTATGCAAATGATGAAGAGTCTCCGTACTTTCTATACCAAGAGCAACCTTATAGAGTCTATACCTGAACCCCTTCGCAGTGAGTGCTGCCGAGGGGAGCCCTAGAACTCTGTAAGTGTGGACGGAGTGTGGACAGATATCTGCATCCATCTGTGAATATATCAGAGTATGTAGTCATAGACTATAAATAGACATATATAGACACAAGTACACACCATTGTAGATGCTGGAGAACTAAATCGTGGCTTATATTAATTCTCCAGCACTTCCAAAAACTTGGAGGTCATTTAAAGAAAATGTACAGGCTCCTCCAGAAAGCTGGGGTTACAGTGCTCAACACTAGAATATTTACATTTTTTTACATTTATTACATTGACATTTATATTAAAACTACCAAAACTATTCAGGTGAACCTGCTCTGGCAGGGGGTTGGACTAGATGATCTCCAGAGATCCCTTCCGACCCCATAGCATTCTGTGACTCTGTGATTAATTCTGTGACTAAAATCAGGAAATTTATTGCAACTTGTCTGAGTCAGACCAGAGGTGCTGAGGTGTTTGGGCTCCGAGGAAAGGCACCATAGCCTCAGGGTAGGTTTCCCCACTGTCTGAGGAGAAAATCAAAGCTTGAATAGCAACCGAGAAAGTCTGCAGTCAGATTTCATTTGATATGGGTAGAGCTGCCAACGCACAGGACAAGCTAATGGTGAATATCAAGCGGAGATACTTGATAAAGAATGATTCAGAAGCCTGCTGGGCTGTGAATGCAAGAAAAATCAGATTTGGTAAGAACAGCTGTCCTCTTGCCGGCAGTAGAGGAAGATCAGCCGTGGGTGCTGGAGTCCGGGCAAAGAGGTGTTAGATCAGCTCTACCCTGGACAGGACGCTGTGGCATCTGCACCGATTCGGTTTTGGGCCACAAGTGAAGATGGGAACCAAACAGTAGTTTTCCACATTTTATTTAAAGTCTGAAAAGGCATTTTCCATATCAGGGTATTATCAGGATATTTATTGCCTCCTGGGCTACTGAGAATGCACTTGGAGGTGCCGGATGTGGTTATAGCCATCTCGTGGGGAGGCAGAGGAATCCTCCACTCAGTATTTCCCCGTGCCCAGCCCACTTTCGGAGCAAGTAGTAGGAGTACACACTCTGTCACCCAGAAAATTTGTCAGGGTATGCTTTGCTCTTTAACCCAATATTGCTACCGAAAATCCTGGCTGATGCTGGACCCAGACCAGCCCCTTACAGCGGGGGCCAGGTACCGCCTTGCCAGTTGATGGTGAGCTATTTCTTACCTGCTCTTTTGAGCCGTGATATTTAATAGAAGAATTTCAGTTATTCTCCCTCGGTTTGCGTATGAAAACATGATGTAGTCTTGAGCAAAAATTTCAGTAGATGTTTTTCTACTAATTAAAGTAAAAGTCCAAAGAGCAAACTACTTTTTCCAAACGTTATGTCTAACATGGTCTGCTTTGCTCTTTGCTTGTTTGTTATTGCCTTCCAGAAACTGAAAGAGGTTTCAAAACCCGGTTTTCTCCTGAGCAGGCTGTGGTGTTATTCTGCTTTGGGTGCTTTGTGACCTACAGATCAGGGAACTGGATGCTCCCTCTCAGTTTAGCTCCTGTGCTATTGGCTATGTTCAAATCTCACATAGTTTTGCGTTTTTCCATCTCTAGGATGCATTTTGTTAAATTCACCAGATACACTTGTCTCCTGAAATGTCGACCCTCCTCTATCAATCTGCTTTTCTCCTGCTGTAATATGAAAGAGATCGCACCCTGACAAGCACTTTGCAGACGTCACTGTTAGTTTGCACAGTTTTTATAAAATGTAAAGTTAGAGGGGAAAGCAGAAAGCATATCTCCTAACTTAACATATTATCAAATCACATCATCAGTAGGCTTTCTTCCAGCCACCTCAGTGTTCCCCATATCTATATGTTTCATCTAAAGGGTAGTTTCCAGCTATGAGCTATAGTTTCCTCATCATTTCACTAATATTTCAGCCGTGCTTAATAATTCCTTCCACATTCCTGAAATAATCTGTGACACTTCTCTGGTAATTCCCAACATTTTTAGGGCAGCTGTCAGGGTCTTGCAATATTTCAGGATGATTTTTTTAGCATTCTGGACATATTTTCATGCCGAGGCGAGTGATCTGGTGTCCAGGCAAGGGCTGAAGAGCGGCTGAAAGCTTAGGCAGGAGGGACGGACTGTGCAGAGAGTGATGAGTAGCCCAGGAGGAAAACCAACAGGTGTAAAACATATTAGTAAGAATACTTCAAATACAGCAGGTGATTTACAAGGGGCCAGCAGAAAGCAGTTACTCATGCCGTCCTGCAATCAAGACGCTTGCCAGAAAAAACATACGGCGGCGTTAGACTCTGGGATGATAATCTGAGATAAATGCCAGGACTATGAGTTTTGTGATTACTTTATTGGATTCGATCTAGATTGTTAGAGTGAGCAAATAGCTGCGCTGAGGAGGTTATGGAAAAAGAGTGTCGCCGTCTGGTGTCAGCATCACTCCTCCGAGGAAGCGCTTCGTCGGGGAAAGGCTTTTGCACTACAGGGGCGAGACGCTCAGTGATGTTTCCAGGGCTGTGCAGGACACAGTAAGCATCTGTCATGTCTTACATCTCCGCAGCCTACTCGTATGTCCCAAAGGGAGTCTGCGCCTTTATATAATGTGAAGCAGGATAAAAAAAGAAAAGGAAAAAGAAAAAAATCTGCACCAGGCAAACAGCTGATGTTTGTGATCCTTCGGTGCTGCTTGGCTGTTTCGTGTCTGTGTTTTGGCCGTTTGCCTCCGTAAGTGTCACACTTTATGCCTTGTCTTCCCAAGAGCACATCACACCCAAATCTGATAAGGATTGTCATTGTTTTATGATTCAAATTGTTCCTTTTTTTTTTTTTCCTAACTGGGCCAAGTTTATATCTTTACATATCTATATATATCTTTATATATTGAACCGGGGCAAGTTTATCTTTTTATATCTGGGCCAAGAAACCTGCCTGTGAAACCCATAATGTGTTCCCTCAGTTTGAGAGGAAACCATTGGCAATGACGAGACATTTCAGCCTCTGAAGAAAATGTCTTCAGACATTTCAACCTTTTCAGTCTCCAGCCTGGCATGTCAGGGGCTGCCGGGAGCCCAGCAACACCTTCCCCCTCGGCTGCAAGGACCCTCAGACTGTCAAAGCACAGCTGAACTGTGAAGAACTGATCATGTCACCCCAAATCCATACTGACTGTTTTAAAACCCATTAGTCACCTTACTTCGTAGTAGAAGAAACGGATGGAGAATTGGATCCCGGATCCTTCCACAGCTCAAGCTGCTCTATAAGCTCCTCGGCTTTCTTCTGGTCCCAGGCTGTGTTTACCTTTCCCCATTCCCAGAAATTCCCACAGTCCTCTGGGTTTTCCAAGATTATTGGCAGTCATCCACAGTCACGTTGCAGGGACAAAAATGAATTGCATCATGTCCTGCAGACTCAGCTATGGCGATCTAATTTGAAGTAGTCTTTCATGCTTTTTTTATGAAGACATCATCTAGTGTGTTTTGTTGACCAGGTCTCCAGCAAACATCCTGCTTCACAGAACCTTTGCTCCAAATTTCTGCAATAGATGAGTAAGAACAGCTGTGTGTTGGTGGCAAAGGAAGAGCCTCAAAAAGATAACCCAGTTACAGAGGGTTACCCAGTCAGCATATAGGTTGTCCTCCGCAAATACATCTCAGAGTTTGGCCCGTTCAGTGTTTAGCATCTCTAGTTAAAGAAAATAGCCTTAAGCTTTAAACTGCAATAGTGTTTTGTAAAACTGTGAGCATCCGACCGCTGAGCCAACTTTTGCAATGTATGAAACTACAGATTCCTTACTAAATAATGTACAAGCTTGTTCTAAGAAACCTGCAGAAGCCCTTTCTAGGAACCAGCATACCTGTCGCAAATCGTTGGCACTGACCTATATTGGAGACGGGTGCAGAGGAAGATTCATGCACAGTCATCGGTGGCAATTACATCAGCCCATGAGCTGTTTCTGTGTGAGTGGAGATGTGCAAAGTCAGAGAGAGTCTTTTGGTCAAGCAGGACAGTGCGGGAAGGCACCAGGGAAGGAAGGGTGCCCTCTGTTCTGACTCCAAATGGAATCTCGTGTCAGTGAGATGAAATTAATTTCTCTGAATGTAGCATATTGTACTGACCTTGTGCTGTTTGTGAAGCCAATACTGAAAAAATCCAGGTGTTTCAGTACGTAACACAAGTTGCAGGTGAGCCCACCTCCACAGCTGCTGTCGCTGTTCACTACATGGAGTTATGTAGGAAAGTGTTTGATTTCTTCCGTAGCGATGGGGTGAATGGAAATTAGATGGTAAAACACAGGGGAATCAACTGTCTGCTGTTGTCCTGTGGGACACTGACTTGCTCTCACACTCAGCTTCCCATTAAGCTGAGCTGAAGGCTTAATTGGTCTTTGGGATGCCCATTCTCTGGAGTGAGCTTCTGCAAAAGGGTGAATTTCTTCCATGCTCAGTAGTTTTGATTTATTTACTCTTCTTTCAATGACTTATTTTGGAAGTTGTGTATGTTTACAAACACACAATGTTTTCTCCTGGAACTATCAAGACTTACTATTGGGTGATCTTGATTAAATAATGCTGTTAATTTTGTTTAATTAACCAAACTCCTGAGGGAATAAAGGAGTAACAGAAATATTCATGTCAGAAAGTTAATTTCTCTTACACAGGTTTTATTTCCAGTCTCCTACGGAAGCTTTACAGATGCTTTGTCATAAAAACCACAAGTACAGATAGCAAGTGCTTTTCTGTACTCTTACCAAATCCTGTGAAAGGAAGACATCAAAAATGCAATGGTTTGATGAGTGCTTTAACCTCTGACTCTGGCGTGCACTCAAATCCCTGTCTCTGTGAAATGGACCTCTGAAAAAGTAGCTCTGAGTTGTGTGAAGGTTTCCAGGTTTAAGCAGATATAACATCATGGGGTTTGTCAGCCTGACATTAAAATGTAAAGATGGAATCTTCTCTTGGGCTGTATTTGCCACCCGATCATCAACTGCATTTCGGGAAGTTTAGACAAGTTTAGGCAAGTTTATTCAGACAGTAAAAAGACAAGCCACAACCTCAGGTGTGTTGCATGAATCAGTCTGGGTCTTCCCAACACCAGAGCCTGAGGTCTGTCCCCCCCTCCACATAACCTTCCATCCCATGGGGATCCTGTTGCTCTAGAGTTGAGCCCAGGCAGATGCTTTTTGTTCTTGTGCAATTTGCATGAGTTTTCACAAGTACTTGCGAATTTATATATCAGTATTTTTCATGAAATAAACCTTCAGACTCCAGGAAAGGAACTATCAGCATAAAACCACAAGAGATGATGGGGTCCTTGTAGCCAAGGGTTTTACCTGGACGCTTTTTACAGGTTTGTAATAGTCTGGGATACAAGTGAGCTGATAATAGATTACACAAATCTGACCTCTTCTTCTTCTTCTGTTGTTTGTAAAATTAACCCTTTTAAGACTTTTTACACCTTACTGCTAATAAAACCACAGTTGAACACTCAGAAGCTTAAACTTAAGGGTCTTTTCCAACCTAAATGATTCTATGATTCCTCAGCGAGGAAATCCTAAAATGAAGTTTGCTTATGTGGCCATAAATTGGTCTCCTTACATTCTGCTTTCAAACTTTCTTTAGTTATATTTCATATTTTTTCCCCATGAAAAATTTCTTCAGCCCCACCTTTGCTCAGGGTGGAACCTTTCTTGGATGGCAGCAGTTGTCTTGTTTTAGCATTTTCTCACTTTGAAGTGGTTGCTTTGCAACCATAATAATCCTTTTAGGCAGTTTTTTTTTCCTATGTAATTTTGAGGGTTTTTTTAACCAAGTAAAAGGACAGCCAAAATCCCAGGCAAGCTACCTCGTGGAGTCACAGTGGCACCACCATGGTTAGAAACTCGGTGAACTGCACTATGTAAGGCCACAGAAATTTCAAACAAAAGGTCATTTTTATGTTTTCAGTCTTACTAAGCAACTTTTTTTTATTTAGTCCTGTTTTTAGAAACTACTGAAGTGATGTATCTTCAAGATAAGCTCCCAGTCAGCGTGGAAAATTTTGACCTGGTGACTTGACATTGGCAAGTCTGTCGGAAAAGAAAATGAGCGGCAGTGCTTGAGGCTCCCCGATAAATGGGAAAAGGTGTATCTTTTGAAAGTGCGTTATGAGACAGCATCACGTCCCACTTGTTAAAACCAGTGGGATTCAGCGTCATGGAAAAAATACCTGTGTCTGTGTGGGAGCTGGTGATGCACCCCAGGAGAGCCAGCACCCGATGGGCCCCGGCAGCGCTGCCCTCGTGCCGGCTCCCCATCCCTCCCTGCTTTTGGCCATTTTTTTGTATCATAAGCTATACTTACTCTTCATCCATCTTTTTCATGGAAATTCCTAGAAAAATCAAAATAACTTTCTTATAGATAGCTTCTCACTTACAGGCAATCTTCAGCGAAGGACAAAGATCTTCCAACCTGTTTTTCTCTGGGTTCACTCAAGTTACAGGCATTTAGCTACCAATTCCAGCTTTGTGCACTGCTCGGTATATGATGAATGTCCTTTTTGCTTTAACATTTAAATAGATTTCTTTTTAAAAAATTACATTTTTCTGTTTCAGGTGGCTTCTTGAAAAGCAGCATGAGTAATATTGGAGAAATCATCACAGTGCCATCACTGTTTTGTTTCAGAGTTGGCCAAAACCATGGATGAAACTGAAAAGGGGGGATCCTGTGACGTGGCAAAACCACATTTTGTCTTCCCATTTGGAGCGAGATGGTGACCAGTCGTGCTGCAGCTACTGCATTGCTGCAGGCAGGACTTTCTGAGGCAGAAGGTTTTCCACGATCAGCAATGTCTTAACGACAAAAATACCAAGAGTCAGAGGTTAAAGAGCCCTGGATGAAGTTTGTGGAGCAAAGTGTCTCCACGCACGCTGCAGTTCCCCAGCAGCTGCAGGAGACCCTGCCTGGACGTTTAATCACATCCTTTGGAAGTTTCTGACATTTCCAAATCAGCTGAGAGAAACACCGATGTTTAGAACTGCTATGCTATTTTTAAACAAAAAGAAAAAGAAACCATTTGTCTCTCATCCATTTCAAACAACCAGGACAGGTTTTTCTCCATGCTTCTTAGATGGCTTTCCCCACAGAGCTATGGGGACGGTGGTACGCAGCCCGTGCCCACCAGTGCGTGATGAACAGGCCAGGGTGCATGGCAGCATCCCCATGGCAGACTGGTGGCAACAGCACAGGGCTGAGAAATCGAATGTATATCAGAGTCAGGTTATCCAGAGGAGGAAGAAAGGGGAGATTTCAGGTTGCTGTGAGGAGTTCAGTCTGTTTTTCCCTACCTGGCTGCTGAGAAATAGGTTTTGAAATCTCATGTGATCGTCTAATGAACTCCTGCATTTCAATACTTCTCGCCCTCAGGAAAAGAGAAGTAGGTTCTGGGAGTAAGTGTATTATTTTAAAGCGACCAGCAGAGAATGCCTTTATCACCGTTGGTCAGAAGTGTCACAGGCAGCACAACATCCTTTTGCTTCCGTGCTGCTGGTTGGCAGCTCCAGCTGCTCCCACTCTGCTCTGTACGGAAATCATCGCTCTCCAGGGAATGGCTTTTCCTGGCTCAGGAGAAGGTCTTGAGGTCTCTTGTGAGCTTAAAGGCAACTGCTTTAGCATTCAAGAGGCGTTTTCAAAGCACTGATGTAAATGGAAAGTCAAAACCTCCTATGGATTTCTTAGACTTTCTGATTTTTACACCTGTGTCGTTGTTCCTCAGCACATTGCGCTTGTGTTCCACCATCAGACCAGCTGCTGGGCTGGGGCGAGTTTCTGCTTCTCGACTCGGAAAGTCTGAACAATCTGTGTCAAAAGCCACACCACAGTATTGGCATGTGTTCTTCTAGGCACTGAAACTCTAAACACCGCACAGGGGAAAGACTTAAAGCCAGAATTTACCTGTTTGAGCTTCTGCTTTTCTCTCATAGAAAGCATACAAAAATAAATTGTGTTTTTTCCTGCTAATTTTATGCATTTTTCATTTCGCTGACTAACTTCCTCCTTTTGGTGCCACAGCCATTATTTCAAAGTTCGCTCAAAATCAGCCTGAGCTGTATTTCTAATTCCTCTTTTAAGAAAATTGTCATCAAAACGTGTGAATAAGCACAATCCCGTGGAATAATTTAGGTAACTGCTGAAGACTAAGAAATAGGATATATGACCATAGTTCTGAGATTTCTTATAGCTCCACAGTGACTTCAGTGTCTCCTTAGATGTCAAAGTCTGCTGATGTTTCAGGTCTCTGAGCCTGATGTTTTCAGAAACAATTCCTACTGCTTCTGTAGGAGTCTCCGGTTTGGGATGTATAACCTGAGACGGCTTCTGAAAATTCACCCTTTGTACTAAAATTGACACTTTCACGGAGAACATCGCTGTATCTGTGATTACAGGTGGAAAGACAGGTGGTGAAAATGCGAGCATGGATTTTGGAGCCCTCCACAAAACAGCTGTTTCATTTTAAAATTACTCAGCGGTGGGCTATGGCTCACATCTGGTGACCAGCCTGGTGTGATTTTGGGGCTGGTTGTAACTTTGCCCTTTGGCTGCACCATCCCTTGTTTCTGTTGCCATCATAGCAGTGACCTGACCTGAGTTACCATCTCTCCTGTTGGGCATGAAATGTTGAGGTCAACCGAAATTTCTCAATGTCATTAATGAAGCCAATTCATTTTCTGGTGTATACGGAGAATGTATCAGCTTCTAGTATATACTTCAAGGTAAATGCCTATAGGCACTTAACGAGTATGCGATGGCTCTCAGCTTTTTGAGCTTTTACATTAGAACATACTAACGAAGAAAGTAAGACTCGATGCACTGGTTTGTTGCTTCCCAGTGTCCTGTGAGCAGCAGTAGCTAATTATGGAAATGGTTTGAGACACAGGCTGTATAGAAAGGTCTTTCCCTACCGTGTCTTCCTGACACCTGCCCCTCGGCAATGTCAGGAATCTCTGAGACACATGATCCCTGTTGATCAATTAACGCTATAAACAGTGTTATGATCTGTGAATTTGTGTAACATTTTTTTGAACTTACATATAGATTTTCTTTCCATTATACTCCACAGCAATTAAACTCGTAGTTTAACTAAGCTGCTGCTGGATGGTTTCACTGAATGCCGTTCTGGTTTTTATGCTTTGAGAAGTAATGAATTATCACTCGCCATTCACATTCTGCTTGCCCCCCATTGCAACGCCCAGGGTCTCCCTTTCGACCACTCCTCATCCCGGTGTCCCCTGCTCAAGAAGCTCCTCTGTGGCCCCAGTGTCCCCTTCACCCCCTTGTACTCTGCACTGCCCTTTTGCAGATGGAGTGATCGGACCCATAAACAGTAGTTAAGATACAGCCACCACACACAAAGCCATATTTCTGTTTTATACTTCCAAACAATGCAGAATATTTTATTAGCCTTTCCCATGGCCTTTCCCATGGCCTTTCCCACAACTGAGCTGATGCTGTTGAGGATGGTCCACAGTGATCCTGGGCTGACTAAGACTCATGTAGAGCCCTTTGCTATTTTTAGAGATGTTACGATTCCCATGTGCGTGTCTGTGCTTACCAACACTGAAATTCCTGTGCTGTTTTCTTGCCCAGTCACTCGTCGTTGTGAGATCCCACTAGGACACCTCATACTCAGCTTCAGCGAGTGCTTGGCACCACGCCACGCTTCCTCACATTACATCCACTTGCTTTTCCAGAGGATATTAAGCAATGCAGGTCTTTCGTACTGTTAATTCTGGCTTTAAACCCTGCTGATGACACATGGTCTCGTGAGTAATTGCTCTAAATTAATTGCTTCATGCAATGGCATTTTCCCTTTGACTGAAGTGATCCAAACCCCTTATTGCTTTGATTTTATTTATGTCCCCTTTTCGCACATTCAGTTCTTCATCCCTACATTCAGTCTAGGATTCATTCCTATTACGTCAATCTTATTAGATCATACAGTGTATTTTACTCCATTGCAAGATATGTTTTTTGACTCAAAGTATTAATGAAAGATTTACTATTTCACAGCCGCTTTTTCTGTTACCTTAGTAGACAGTGATCTTCCCGTGTGGCACAAATGGACTCCACGCTGCTGCTCCTACAGCATCTCTAAAGTGCCTGCCATTTTCAGGTTCAGCTCTGATAGTCATACCCCTTTTATCTTTCCTTTTGAACAGTATTACAAATTCTTAACCTTGCTATTATAAAAATTACATGACCTATCCATTCTATCTCTTAATTAAACTAACACAAATAGGCAGCTGGCAGTTGGTCATGGCAAGAAGGCAGACGACACCAAAAGCCCTCACAGACTGGCTTAAATAGCTCGTTGTCTGCAATGCAAATGCTTGTTTAAAAGATGCTCCATCTCAGTGCAAGATAAGCAGCTAAAATCACGAATAGATGGGTGAGAGAGATAGTAATAAGAAGTCATACAAAAAGCATTTCAGCCTGCACTCTCTGTGGGCTATTTCTGCAGCTCTTTGAATTTTGTTGCTTTTACCGGCGTTGGCTCCGTCCCCAGCGCCGTGTGTCTGTCTTCATGAGCGTCTGACAGCAGATGGCAGCTTCCTCAAAACCAGAGGAGCAAAAGGGGCTGCTACAGGAGAAAACAAAGCAGAAGGCTCACTGCCCTGCTCTGCCACTCTGCTGCTGTTGACAAGGTCACATCCTTGATCCATGTGGCAAAATTCAGCCAGGAGGGCATCTCTCCCCTCGCCTACGGGGAAACGGAGTGCTTTGTTTCTCTGTGAAACATTCAGAGCTCGAAAGGAGCCTGGTGACTTTTTAAATAATATGATCAACACTTCACTGAATCACCGGCGTGAAGGTCTGTTGCTTTACAGTCAGGGCACAGCCTCACTGCAATCCTGTTGTAAACAGGTCTGCATCAGCTTCCCGCTCAGCCTCCTCCTGACACTCATCCATGGGCTGGAGGAGAAGGGAAAGTGAAGCACAGGTAGTTTTGTAGTTAGTATAAAACCACTATGTTCTGGCGAATCCTCCACCCAAAATCAGTGTCAAAATTATTTAATATATATGTTAGCCTTTAAATTCCCATCAAAACACTGTGAAAAGATGGCGCTTTCATATGTGCTAAGGTATTGGCTTTGTCATTTATTCACTTCAGAGGTGTGGCTCAAGCCAAATCACAATATCTGCATTTCTCCATATCCAAATCCAAAGAGAAAAGCTTTTATCTAGTGGAGTGCAAAGGTCATTACAGTGTATGTTTATATTTATAGAGAGGGGTTGGTGCTTTACTCCCAGTCTGATGGAGACGTAACATAATTTTCCTCGACAGAATTAATCCTTACTAACCACAGCATAAGTGTGGCCAGAGCTTCCTCCTGTTTGTTGACAGGAGCCTCTTGGATTCAAGCTGTAAGAACGTCCTCTAAGCCGGGAGAGGTTAAGCTGAATATCTCTTGTTTGCCGTATGTGATTTCAGCATAACTGGCATGAAGGGTTTTGAGATTAGAAGGCTGTTCTGTCCAACTCTGATATCTTAATTTGTTCCACGACAACCATAAGAGAACTACTTGTTTTCTCATTTCTTACTGTCATGTAGGAAGAGCATGACTGGGATTTGGGTTTTTTGCTTTTGTTTTTTGTTTGGTTGGGTTTTTTTTTTTCTCAAAAAGCTCTTGTAAGGTTTTGCTTTATTCTTGCAGCTGGAGCCTGTGACTGGGGCAGCAGCAGAGCCGCAGTGACACCCGTGCTCCCCCTGTGTAACCCGGCCAGAAGCAGTTCAGAGAGTTCACGATGATGAATGGATGGTAACAGAAACCAAATTAATAAACTAGGTCATTATACCATTTCTAATCTGATGCCTGCTGGTATTTTTGTAATCCTCGAAATGAAGTATTCTGTTTTTCCTCATTTGCATAGGCAATCAACTGATTTACCCTGTGAACAATTAAGTACAGGTTTTGTCTCCAGCCTTTTGCTTACTGTCAGGAAGATTTTTGTCTCTAAGGCCATTGATCTCAGCTAACAGTCATGTATAGGTTAAATTCAATGAAATTAATGAGACACATTAAAAATTTGCACCTCGTAAATTGCTTCAGGGTCCAAGAATTATAATTCTTTCTGTGTGTGCGTGTGTATATATATATGTGCATTTCCAAATGAAATGTTTTTACTGTGAAAGTTAACAGACAAAAGACAGTTAATTAGTGCTATTACAGCACCATGTGGGACCCTCGTTATGCCAAGTACCTAGAGTCAAACACACTGCAGAAAGTTTTCAACTGTCACAGTCCTGAGGGCACTAACAAGCTTTGATGGTCCTGACCAGCCTCACCTGGACTCCTGCCCACACCCTTCCTTTGGGCCCAGGAGCCCATTTAAGCTCAGTCCCAGGCCTGATTCCTGTTTTGCAGGGATGCTGAGCTCCAGCCCTGTTATAGCCATGGCTGTGCTTAGCCATGGGACCTGCTGATTTGGACCCCAACCTGTGAGTTGACCTCCTGACCTTGGATCTGCCTCATCCTCACACAGTTACGTGGTGGTCTGGGTCTCCTGGTTAAGCCCTGGTAGCCACCCTGAGACGCGTCCTGCTTGCCATGCTTGGATACGACGGGACTGCACCCTGGCTGGTGAGGTCAGGTGTGTCATTGTGCTTAGCTCCTGGCTCCTGGTATCCTAGGGAGGATTCAGTCCTGGCTGCACCCTGGCTGTAACTGGACACTTGGCAGTAAGGTAAGATACACGCTGACAGAAGCATAGTTTAAATGAGAGTTGCCAGCAAACCAAAATGCTCTGCAGCCTAATATGAATATTACAAAAGTTCAGAATGTTTTAGGCAGCTGTGAAGTGGTCAGAGGAAGTAACTGTTTCTATTGGCTTGAGGCAAGACTTCTCCTAGACTTCAAAGGGTTGCCCTTGTCCTTTCATTTAATCAAAATATCTTTCTCTGAATTTTCAAGGTCAGGCAGGTAGGGAGAGTTGGCGCCACGCAGCAGGTTTGTATAGCTTTCAGCAGCAATTTTTACTGTTCTGTTGGTGATGAGATGCAAAAGGCATTTATTGTAACGCCAGTCCTATCACTCCATCCTGATTCGGGCTGCCAAATAGCGCTGGTCTGTGTGCTGCCCCTCTCTTAAATACATATCTGCTCATCCTGAACACACGTGCTGCCCTCCAGCTCTCTGTCAGAATCCCACAATCATCTGTATGAGATGGCCATCGGGAAGTACATCATGGACCTAATTATCTTCTCTTCCACAGGCAGAAAAAATTAAAATGGGTGAAGAGGCTGGCGCAGAAGTGGAAGACGGGGAGGGAGCGAGCGCATCTTCCAGGGTAATATGTTAATCGATGCTGCTGTCTCTAATATTGGCACGTTACATGGAACACAGAAGGGAGCCCATCACAAACGTCAGTGATTTAATGGGGCCGAGAATGGGTTCGTTAATTAACGGCGGTAATAAGCGGGGCGCGGCCGGGCCGCCGCTGTCCGTGGTGCTGGAGGCGCCTCCCCGCGGCCGAGAGCGTCCGTCGCGTCCCGGGCCCGGCCCCATCGTCCTCCTCAGTCCCTCTTTGAGACCACCCCGGAGGAGGGGCCCACACAGTGGGAACGGCTTTGCACCCCGTGTGTGACGTCAGGATCGGGAGTGCTCGGGTTAGTTGAGAGAAAAGTGGAAGGCACCTGGGGAGCTTTACGAAAAAATAGTTGGTTCTTCCTCAAGCACATTTTCACGTTGCGGGTCTAGATAAACTATCTTGACTTTCAAAAAGTATATTGGAGAAGTACCTTAACCCTTTCTGCAGAAATTTGACTTATTGTTTCTTGCAAGCCTATCAGCTACAACCTTAGAAAGTGAAAGTTAAGGAATGAAACCATATGAGATACTCAGTCAGCCAATTTAGACTCACCTGCATTATGACATGCCAGAAGAAGGTAAAACAAACACCTCAACTGCAGGAAAAAGCCATGATGAGAGATTTCACATCCTTCTAGCCCTGGGGCAATCCAGTCATGAGATGGAAAGCCAGATAGCTTTGTAGGTTTCACTCTTATCAAAACTATTTCTAAATTGACGACTCGCCAAAACCTTCTCATGCTTTTAGACATGGCAAATTGGGTGGTTGATTCCTGTTCTTCACAATTTGATTTAAGGTATATAAAACTGTATGTGGCTTCTCTCTGCACCCAAACAGCAGTGCTGCTAGTAATAATGAGAACTGGTTGGCCAGTCACCGCTAAAGACCAAAGAAAGGATCAAGGAGAAACCTCCAGGTGTAAATACAACCTTTAAAGCAAGGTAAATTAAAAAAAAGACAAAGTGCAAGAGTTCTACCCAGGAACAGAAAACAAGGAGCTTTGAACAGTAATGAAAGGAAGGGGAGTTTCTGCTTGCAGTCAACTGGACTGGCATCTAGACATATTGTGGTTTGATATTAGACTAGCTTACTTGGCAATGGGTAATATAAAGCTCCAAAGAGACATTGAGACATGATGGAAACAGTTCAAACGTCTTTGTCACCAAGACAAAAAGAAAGCTGAAATAGCATCCAGAATAGGTATGATCTTTACTTAACAGAATCTCACGCTGATTCCCTCAATAAACGTTGAATTACACAAGGGAAGAATGACCTTCCTAAAATCAAAGTTCTGTAATGAAATGATAAAGAAGGCAAGGTTCTGATCATAAGAAACCAGAAAGGCAGGCAGAGCTGCTACTGAAATGTGGGGGAGTGCTGAGTCACTCTGCATTAATTGCTGCCATAGTAACTGTTTACCAGCTGGTTGAGAATGAATGAGGAGAGAATGAAAAAAAACAAAAACAAACACAAAGCCCTAAAAAACCTGGAAATAAAAATCATACAAGTTGCAGCTTGAAAGACGTTTCATATCTTTTTAAAAGATTGAACAGAATGGAACACTTCCTGAGGATTTTGGTATGGGTGTTACTTGGGGCACACAGATTACGTTGGACTGTTGAATAGGCACGGAAACGTACTCAAGCAAAAATATGAAATGGATATTTCTTTCTTGATAGAATAATGTTATTGCACCTAATTTGGATTTGTTTATTGACAGGGATGTGGTACAGCACACAGTCTCTATAACCCAGCCCAGGCTGTGAAGGAACACGGAGTAGAGGGTTCTTCTGGCAGTAACAGGCTTTGGGGTGAAGAACTTTTTTCCCCAAAAGGTTTTCTGGGGAAAACTTAACATAGTTTAGAGAGGGGTAGAAGCTCAGATTTCTTGGCCAGTCTTTTTGATGTTGTCTTCTGCTCTGACTATTAGGAAGATCATCGTTGGCCTGTGTGATTGTGGTTTAAGTTTCTTGATGGTTTAAGGCAAGTCCTCTGCAGGAGAGAGAGAGCTCTGTGGCAATTTGTAGCAGCAATCTGGGGCACTTCGGTGACTCTTGAGATTCTGCGTGGTTTATCGCTGTGGAAAACTTCAGCATCATCATGACAGGTGTCTGTCACCATGACACCTCTGAAGACACAATCTCCATTACTATAATTCCAGATGACAGGCACCTAAGTGAGAGCACTTAATTCAGTGAAAGCACTTAAACTGGCTGCTGTTGAGGTGTAAACAACTTCAGCAAACAGAGTGGCTGGGTCTTTTGATAACCAATTGGGCCGAGTTTGCCTTGGGGTCTAGTGTACAGAGACACAGAAAGCTATCGAAGGTTTTAAAGTCAAGAATTAGAAAAAGGTTCATGAGAACTTCATAGAGCAGCAGGAAGTTTGTGGTGAAACAAAGGAAGTCACTTATCGTATTTTAATCTGCATAGGTATCGGAGGAGCTGCTGCAGGAGATGATGAGGACAGGAAAGCTGCTCTTTGCAGAGCATAGGCAGATACTGAGGGTCCCCAAAGCAAGGGCGTGGAGGTCCAGGTGGTATTTGATGTGTCAATGACCTTCACTCCTATGTTAGATGGAGGAAAGCTGTTTTCAGGACTCGTGCAAATCTGTTTGCTGTAAACTGATTTAATGGCGTTCTGGGGGCTGGTACACTTCAACCAGTTTCTACTGGTCCCTCAGCTTTCCTAAGGAATTATTTAAAAAGGTCCATCTCCTGAAGGACCAAGAGACCCCATATCACTAGGACAACTTAATTTGTTCTATCAATGAACTTCATTATTGTCATTTCTAGCAAACAGAGGGTTTCAGGAGCCCAGAAGCAGGACCCACGAAATGACCGGTGGTTCAGGGAGAAGTCTGGGCTTGCTTAGGCACAGGGACTGTAGGATCTGGGTAGCCTGAAGAAAATGAGACACATTAACAGCCTTCCAACACAAAACTTGCTGCAGGGAGAAAAGTTAAAATGGGGCATAATCTGTTCTTCCTTATCAAGAAAGGGAAGGTTGTAGGAATAGGCTAGACAAAAGCTCTTAAGTAAAATCAATTGTGCAGTATTTAATCTATAATCTATTTTACTCTTAAGTAAAATAGACTGCAGTAGATCTGATTTTTGCCAAGTCCTGTTTTATAGTTGTTTTATTCGATTTTATGACACCAAGCGTAGCTGAAGTCACAATTGCTGTAGAGGTCTTTACTGTGAAAACTGTAGTCTGAGGAACCAGATACAGTCGTCCCCAGTTCCCAGCTCACTTGTTAGCATGCTTGAGGATGGGTTTCTGCTTTGAGACCATGAATCTTGGAAGCCAAATAGCTCTTGAGTAAAATGGATGTGGCAATTCTTTAACAGCTTTTAGAAGTGGGCAGTGATGACACTAACACAAGTGACATCAGTTTTAGTCAGCTGCTGGTCCTCTGTACACAGGAAATTTTTTAAAGTCCTTTTCATAGTGAATCAGAAGGAAACAACATTGTGAGAAATGGTATTTGCCATGAAATGGAAATTCTTCATTTACATCAACTTCATTCTCACCTTTAAGAAAACCGAAAGCCTTTATTTTCAAAGGAACTGTGTGTCCTGGAGAGCTGTAACCTCAGAATTGTTTAGGTTGGGAAGGGACCTTTAAGATCATTGAGTCCAACCATTAACCTAGCACTACCAAAACCACCATAAACCCCCTCAGCACCACACTGAGGTGTCTTTTAAATCCCTCCAGGGATGGTGACTCAGCCACCTCCCTCGGCAGCCTTGATAACCCTTTCAGAGAAGAAATTTTTCCCAATATCCATCCTAAACCTCCCCTGGAGCTTGTCCCATCACCTGTTCCTTGGGAGAAGAGACAGGCCTTCCCCTGGCTACACCCTCCTTTCAGGGAGGTGGAGAGGGCGAGAAGGTCTCCCCTCAGCCTCCTTTTCTCCAGGCTGAACACCCCCAGCTCCGTCAGCTGCTCCTCACAAGACTTGTGCTCCAGACCCCTCACCAGCTCCGTTGCCCTTCTCTGGACCTGCTCCAGCCCCTCAAGGGCTTTCATGTCGTGAGGGACCCAAAACCGGACACGGCCCTTGAGGTGGGGCCTTCCCAGCACCCAGTACTGTGGGACCATCACTGCCCCAGTCCTGCTGGCCACACTACTGCTGATACAATCATACCTGAACTAGTCCTAATTCCTGGTACAGGCAAGGAATTTTTTCTGTGTATCTTGCTCCATGCTCACAAAGAGTTAAACAGCTGCACATCAAAGCTTCGAACAAGCAGTTCTGCCTGCTCTGCAGATCTGCCATGTTAGTCACTCAAAAGGCTGGAGAAAAACCCACACAGTGTGTCTTCTACCCCTTGCCGCTCCAGTCCTGCTTACCCCACCGGCACTGTGGTTGCCTGAGGGATGCAAGGTGTGAGCTCACCCCCAGCGCAAGCCCCTTTAAAGCCCTTTTCTGCAAAGCCCTTCTTGTTCTGTGGAGCTCAGAGATTTCCTACAACCAGCTTTTTCAGGGAAAGATGGAATCGCCAAGAACATAAATCTGTGATTCCCCCCCACCGTGTGTTTAGCATCATACAGACAGTTTGTCTCCCTTTTTTTTTAAAAGTAGCATTTAACTGTGTTTTAAGATGTTAAAATATCTAGAAGGAGCGCCAGTCTGCCTCGCAGGCACCGCTGGTGAAGCTCTAGATGTTTCAGCATCTCTGATAGTTGGGGTTTTTGGGACCGCTCCCGTGGAGTTCACTGTCCAGTGGCAATTTTATGGGCCAAAGGGGAAAATAACAGCCATTAGGGAGTAAGGTTTCTCCCCTTCCCCTCCCTCCCTCCTCCGCCGCTGATGCCGGGGGCCGTTCCGAGGGGGAAGGGATGCTCTTCCACACCAGCCACCGCCGTCGCCCCTTTTAAGACGGAGCCGGAGGGCTCGGCGGGATGGGGAGAGGAGGAGGGATGCTAAAAATACCGCCCTATGCTGGGGGAGCGTGCGGTGCCCGCCGGGCCGGGCCGCCTGGGTGCGCAGGGAGCGCGCAAGGAGCGCGCCGCAGTGCGCGGCTGCACGGAGCGGGCCGCGCCGCAGGGATGCTC
>VXAK01008286.1:85800-107901 GCA_013399435.1 Arenaria interpres
GCCTCCCCCGCTCCGGGGTGAAAGGGATTTGGGGCGCTTTGAAGGGAAAAGGCAGGCGGGAGCGCGCGTTTCCCAGGAAAGCCGGGAATGTGAGCGGGGGCCGCGGGGCTGCGGGGCTGCGGGGCCGGGGCCGGCTCGATGCGGTGCTGTCGCAGCGCGGTGCGGCCGGATCGGCCCCGGGAGTTACATAATTCCCCCCAAATCGTCTCGCCGGTTTGTTCGGTCGGTCCCTCCTCGGCACCTCGGTAAGGGCACCTCGTCTGCGGCGGGTACGGGGAGCAGGGCGGCGCGCTGGGGTGCGTGTGCTTGTGCGGGAGAGCTGTTGGCCGGGGGTGGCCGCGCATCCCATTGTTGTGAGGGCAGGTGGTAACGGCTCCAAGGGGGTCTGGGCTAGAAAATTCTGGTGGCTCTGGAACAGGAGGGTGGCTGTAAGGTGGTGAAAGGTTCAGCCTCAAAGGATCGGCTGCACCGACTCGAAGTCGAGTCCTTTGAATCCGTGTGAAGCGTCTTTCCTAAGGGAAGGTAACGTTCAACGTCTGGGCTGTTTCCCCCTTTATCCACCGACCAGCTTTCCTCTCGGCAGGCAGACCTCCAAGGGGAAGAAATAAAAGGGGGAAAACGATTTTAAAAGACAGCATCTTTGCATCATTAGGTAAATATCGGGGAGGGCGGGAGCACCGAGAATGGAAAATGTATCACAATTCTTTATGTTCGTATCTACTTGCTGGTTTTGATTATGAAGAGGGATGGTTCACGCTGAAAAAAAATGGGAACCTAATAGCTCTGGCCTGAATTTTATCTCTGAAAATATCCTGGTGGCTCTCGTTGAAGTCGGGGGGCTTACAGCTGCCTACATCAGCAGCTTGAATCAGCTGCTTTTCAACTGTAGCAAAACTCATGCAGGGCAAATATGGCCCAGAGGGAACGACGTGGGTGAATCAGAAAGCAGGACTTGGCTCGGAGGCTGCAGGGAAGTGTTTGTTACAGTATTTTGGGCCCCAAGGTCCCAGGGACTGCTCTGAGCAGCGTTACTGGATGCTCCAGGCTTGTTTATGACAATGGGAGGAGAACTGGGCCTGCTGGGAATGGGTCCCCAGTGTGAGCTCCCGCTCTCAGGCCTCCGCATCCACCCGGCGGTATTGATCCCTGTGCTTCCCGTCTCGGTGTTTACTCTGCTGCGTCCAAACGCGTCTCCCTCGTGTGTCCAGCTATCCCAAAGTGTGTCCGTGCAGGTGCGGCTCTGACTCGTGGCCTCCCTTCGGGCCGTGCTCATTTTATTTTAGCGTGGACAGGATTTGATCTACAGAATAGGTGCCCTTGGAAGACAGATGTGCTGTTCTTGCCGTTTGCAGCGGCGTTTTTAACAGCAGCCAAGATGTACCTCAACACAGGTCATAGAATCATGGAGTTATTTAGGTTGGAAAAGATCTTTACTATCATTGAACCCAAGCGTAAACCTAACACCGCCAAGTCCACCACTAAACCATGGAAGATGGAGCCCATGGGAGAGGTGAGGGCCCTGCCTGACCCGGCAGCGTGGCACTTGCTCAGCCGTGTGCCTGCGGTTGCTGCTCTCGGGCATGGTCTTGGCTTTGGGGTGGCCCCATCCCACCAGACACCGCTTTGTGCTGCAGAGGAGTCGCGGCGGCTGTGCTATTTACAGATCAAGGGCCTCCTTGGCCATCACAGCCCAGTGCAGCACTCTTGTTCATTGCAAATGAATTCCTGGCATTGTTACAAGGGTTTTGACTGGTTGAGAACAGGTCTATGATGTTCACCTCAATGAAATAATGGTGGAAGTCAAAGAAAGGCAAAGCTAATTATTTCCTAATGCACAGACTTGGCTGCTCTGATGGATGCACAGAGTGATATGGTAAAATAAAACAAACAAACCCAACAACAAATCCCCCCCGGGGGTTTGCACATCGGGCTGGTTTGGGTGAAGCAGCATGAGGTTACAGTTCACCCCTTGCTCCTTTCCCCTTGAGTAAGAGAAGGAAATCCCAGAGACTCTTCTCCTCTTCTTTTCCCCCCTCGTTTCATGTGACCGCAACCCTGAGCCGCTCGCCTGCCCCATCGTCCTGTCTTACGGCGAGGAAGAGGAGGGTTTGCTTTCCTCAATCCTGGCAGTGGCTGGAGGCACCGGCGGGAGTCTGTGCCCCTGTGTGGAGGAACAAGAAGAGAATTCTGCCGTGGCAGCGTCCCTTCTCCCCGCACATCTCCAAATGTTTCTCAGTGCATGCTTGCAAAGGAAGCAGGGGGTTCCTCTGGTGTTGCAATAGACTTCTCCAGTCCCACTTCCGAGCCCGGCTCTCGCGCTGTGACACAGGAGTCCTTGCTGATGCCCTGAAATTCAGGTCTCTGGATAAGAAACATTTCCTGCTGTGCTTTGTGGATGAAACGGAGCAGATGCCCAAGGCTGCTCAGCCCAGCCCGTGGAGCGCTGGCTGCCGCGCAAGAGGCAAAGCCTGTGCTATGTGATGAGGTATATTTAGTTGCTTTTATTCTCCCTCCCTCTATTACTGCTCCATTTGAGGAGTTGCTAGATACCATCAAAAAGAAAGAGTAAATGTATTTGGATTTCCCTGCTTGCTTGCAGGGAAAGACAGCTCAGAGCAATTTTTCTCTGCTGCTCTGGACTAATCTAGACATTTATTTTTGATTCTTGTCTCCGTGCTACTATGGATATTACAAATATAATCAAGTAATGAAAAGAGGAGAAAAGCTTTGAAGGCAGATGGTAAACTGAATTAACTGAATACCTAGCGAAATAGGAAAGCTGACTTGGGAGCAAGCCAGGAACAAAGAAATACAACATTACATCAGTAAGAGCATAATTGCCCTTGTTTTGACGTCACCGAACGCTGCAGAGCACCATGGGGTTTAAACCTTTCCTCGTTATTACATTTCTGAGAGCTCTTGGAGAGAAATAACAACATCTTCCTCCTTTATCGCTGCCGAGTTGCCACCAGCACCTGAGTAACTTGTAGGTGACTAGAGACGAGTCTGGGGGAGGCTGAAGAAGCGATGGTTGGTGACCTGGCACAGGCATTTACCTCTCGATAGATGCACAGGCATCAAGGGCAGCTCTTTTCCCATGGCTTTTTCTCTGGGCTTTGCCAGATTATTTCTTCACACGGAGCCAAACAAAATCATCGACTTAATCGCCCTCTTTCTGATCAGAAAGGAACAGGAAAAAAAGAACATCTATTAATACTTTTTTTTTTAAAATTTTATTTTTAAGTGCTCTGCCATATGTTCTTTGGTGATGGATCAATACAAGTAATGAGTTTTTTCCATCACTGCTATTTCTGTCTCTTGTGCTACGGTGCGAAGCCAAAGCCCTGCAGGTCCTTGGCACCGGGGTCCCATCTGTCCCTGCTGCTGTCCCTGCAGGGCTGCGGGTGCCAGGAGCATGGGAGGGTCACCCACAGTGCTCCCTTCCTCCAGCTTTCCAGCCTTTTCCCCTCTGGAGGGGGGTAGTGGTGTCCAAACTGCTTTGGCCTCTCTCCTCCTCTCCCTCTGAACAGGATGGCTTATGGAGCTCTTGAACCCAGAGAACCCTGGAAACCAGTCCAACGCAGTGGGGTAGGGTGTACTGGAGAGCATGTGGTTTTAAAATACGGATAAACATGCTCGAAATACACCTGTAAAATCCATGAAGCCCCAGCGGGAGCCCTCACGCTCCTCTCTGCGCTCTCCTGTAGTTTGCTGAGAGCCACACCTGGTTCTCCGGAGGCTCTTCTCCCCAGACGTGCTGATTCAGAGCCTTTGCAAAGCCTTTTTTCGGAGACTCCGAGGAACTTAGCGTCGGCACCGTACAGCGTGACGCGGGTAAATGTTTTGCTGGGCTGGGCTGGATCGCCATAGCCTGCTCTCAGCCCTTATGGATGACAAATCATTTACTGTGTGGGATCCTCCTTCGCCATAAACATTGTCACGGAGCCGTCAAGGTGACCTGTGGCCAGAGGGGAGGCAGTGAGGCCGAGGGAGGGAAGAACCCGGAGGAGGAAGGCTTTCCCTGATTCTGTGTCTTCCTTATGCTCTATATATAGATAAAATTACAAATATTTTACCGTTCTGCTGGAGGCTGCGCTATGGAAAACTTGGTGGCTGGAGATGGGAAAGGGTAAGACACTGGGATGAGGGGGGATTTTTAGCCAGGAAGAGTTTCAGAGCCAAAGGGGTAGTTCAGCAGACGCTTTGGAAAAGTATAGCTGAAAACACAGCCCCTGCTCAGCGTGGGCCAAGTTCACGGCTGGGTTTGGCAAGACCCTGCCGTGATTCTCCCACAAAACCCAACTACTGCTCTTGCCGTCCCAGAAGCTCCCCTGCGAGCCACACCACTTCTCTTTTTCTTTTCTTTCTGGGCTTTTCTGTCCTCCGTGCTCTGTGGTACACCACTCTCCAAAATGTGGAAAGAAGATAAATCCAACCGCTTTGTCATTTTCTTTTGCGCGACAGGAAGAAAGTGTCGCTTGTCAAGAAGAAAAAAAAATAAAGAAGTATCATTCAGTGGAAATCACCCTCTCATTAGGAAACCCCCAATTAAGGGAGGAAAAGTCTGTATATTTAGACCTGTGTGCTATGGTGTCGCAAGACTGCAGCTCACATTTCCATTCGCTCATCGATGTGGCTGCTGTGGTGGAGATACAATCTCAGAAACACCACATGTAACCTACAGTGAACAGTTTCCACTTCATTACTGCTCAGTAACGCTGCAAAATCAGTGTTGGGTGAGTTGGCCTTGGTGAGGCCAATGGGTTCCAGAGATACCCGGGGTTTGTTCTGTGGCTTTGCTCACTGCGGTCAACCGTGTCGCTTGGCACGGGGGCAGCGATTCCTGTCCGACGGGAATGCTGCACGAGTGGTCAGATATCAGGTGATTCAGGAAAATAATACCCCCAGAGAAGGGTTTTTTATCCACTGGCGCCTGTGGCAGAGGTGGCTACCTGTGTAAGCCCATGGTCTAGTGGCCAAACTCCAAGACAGCCTTCACCACTATCGCTGCTGAGGGGTTTGATGATGGTAGGAAGGAGGAGAGCACCAGTCCCAAGCCTGGGGATGGACATCTGGATGATCCATCTGGACACCCAGGGTTGTGCTTTGACCTCAGATGAAGGATGGTTGCCTTCAAGGCTGTCAACCTAATGGCAGTCACCACAAAGTTCTGAGTTTCATCTTCAGGTCCAGAACCGCAAGTGCTGAGGTGGCAGGGATGAGGTGTGGGGTGCCACCTTGGCTGGCCCTTCTGCAGAAGTGTCACCCCCCCTGCTGTGAACACATTTTCCTTTTGGAAAAGTTGTTTTAGAAACTTTTGCTCCAAAATCTTCCAAGTTTCAGCTCAGATTTGCTTGTGACTAATCTAGATCCCGCTTGTTTGGATGCCACAATGATGTCTCAGCCAAGCCATTTGTTTTCCTCTGGTGTTTCCTTCGCAGTCCACAGCCCAGCCTCCTCTCTGAGACAGTTGTCCACATGGCAGCTCTCTGCCTCCATCCCGTCTGCTCCCAGACTGTCTGCCGTCCTCAGCCCGGCAGCTTTTGCCTTTGGAAAGGATGGGTTCTCCTGCTATGGAGAGCACAGGCAGTGCATGGCTGGGTGCAGAGGGCACCATGGCTCCCTTTGGGCCACCACTTGACCCATCATTGAATGGAAAGCTGCAGAGCCTTCCTTTTCCCTGGGCTAGGCGAGACAAGCCACTGAGTGTGCTCATGGCCAAGAAGAGAACGGGCTAAAATGAGCTTTCCTTCTCCCACCAGCCATTGAGAAATTGAGGCTGAGTTGCCGGAGCAGCCCCTGGGCTGTGCTGACCCCCCATGGGCTGGTGATGGTGCCTGGGGAGAGACAGAGGCCCAGGACCAGCCTCCTCTGGGAAGGATGTGGAAGTGTCTCTGCATGGCGAGGGTCAGAGCCACATCCACTCCACCTCCAGAGCAACAAGTTACTCCTGTCCAGGGCTACCAAATCCCTAAAATCAGCTCAACGAGCAATTGCTGTGATTGAGAGGGGGACGAGGCCAATGACTGGAGACGTGTCTTGTAGTCCTAAAAACCTCTCTGGTTTGGCAAATTAAAAAAATTAGCAAATTCCCACTATGGTCTGGGAATATAGCAGAGAAGCAGCTCCTTGGTGCTTGCTGCTTGGGCTGGGGTGTCCAGAGTCGCTGCTAGATGGCACCAGTTGAGAGCTGCAGCTGGGGAAAGCACTGAGGTGTTTGCTGAGCTGGGATTAGCTTTATTTCTTTTCCTCCAAGGGCGAGCGTGAGCGGGTCAGCGCAGGAGCCAGCGCTGAAATGGTTAAACTGTTTTAATTTACAGGCTTTTGGCTTTGAAAAAGTGACTAGGAAGAGAATAAATAATTCTGCTGTTGATTCAAACGAATTGGAAGTGATCTAAGCCAAACTTGCAATGAAATTACACAAGATGTGAATGGTGCAGATTTAAATATCTTTTCTGCAGAGACCAATATTTAGGTAGAAAAAGTGAAAAGAGCATTATTTAGAGTTTGTTTCAAAATTCTTTCCAATGGTGGAGAAAAAAGACAAATATATCATGGAATGGTTGGTTGGAAGGGTCCTTAAAGGTCATTGGTTTCCAAGCCCCTGCCCTGGGCAGGGACACCTCCCACCAGACCAGGTTGCTCCAAGCCCCCTCCAACCTGCCCTTGAACCCCTCCAGGGATGGGGCAGCCACAGCTTCTCTGGGCAACCTGGGCCAGGCTCTCACCGCCCTCACACCAAACAAGTTCTTCTTATATATAGAATATAAAAATAATAAAATAAATAATAAAATAGATATTAAAAAAAACCAAAACAAACACATAAAATATTAGAACCCCTCTTGAAATGCTAAATGTATTTTACTTCGTATCCCTGACACAGCTCGGTTTTGGGCAGCACCGTTCCCTGTAACCCCAGATGACCTCATGCGCCATTATTTTTTCTTCCGAAAAGAGGTTGAAATAGCTCCTTCGTGCAGCCCGGCTGAGAGGAGCCTGTGGCAACTCGCGGGGGGTTACCCGAGTGGTACCCGCACCCTGGTGTCCCACAGCGCCCTGTGGGCGGCGGGTGCCCCCCGGCACAGCACACGCGTGTTTTGGGGACACCGGGGGAGCGATGCCCAGCGACCTTCCCCCTCAGCCCCTGCGCAACGCCCCAGCCCGGGTTTTATTCTGCCTGAAAAAGGGGTTTTTTTTATGCGGGCCGAGGGCAGCCGCCTCTCCCCGGGCAGGCAAATCCCCGCCGCTGAGAGGCTGCCGAGGGTGGTGTGATGCTCTGAGCTGCCAACAGCAATTCAGGGCTGGGCTTCCTTTCGGAAAAAAAAAAGAAAAAGAAAAAAAAAAAGGCATTTGCATATCCTCTGTTCACTTTATTTGGTTAAACACATTTGAAAAGGCAAAAGCTCTGGGTCATTGAGACTGAAGAATGGGCTGTCTGAGGGCCTCCCCCCGCCTTAACTCTTTGAAACCTTCCTCCAGCGTCTTGGAGAGAATCGTCTCAAAATATCCAGAAAACGGGGATCTAAAGGCTGCTTTTCCAGCGGGGAAGGGGAAGGGGGTTGGAGCTGGGGACAAGCCTGACGGCAGGGAGGCAACTCGAAGGTGCCATATATCTCCGAACTGAAAATTCGCTTCTGTGCAGCCGTAGAGAGATTTGGGGAGAGTTTGTAAAATTTAGCATGGGCAGAAATGTCTTCACGGGGACTTGAAAATACCTGTGAAAATAGGAGAGCAAAGGCAAGTTGCAGGAGAGCCGGGCACAGAATGCACTGCGGGGTGCGAAATCGGAACGTGGGACTGACTAGAAACAAAAAATTAAAATAGCCTAATTGCTGCTTCAGTTAGCAAAACAAAAATAAATAATAAAAACCCCCAAACAAACCAAAACAAACAAACCCAAACTAAAGCAACAGCAAAGCTCCTGAAACATAAACCAAGTGTTTAAAAACATCCAAACAACGTCACCATTTGTTATTTCTGTTGGAAGAAAAGCAAGTTTCAGTGAAGTATTTAACTTTGAGTAATTAAGGACACCTCAAATCACAGCCCAACCACAGACTTCCCAAAAACTTTCCGTGCGATGACGCCAATCCCCCCCTTTTCCCTCATTCTCCTCGCTGCCGGGGGTACCGGAGCTGTGGGTTGGGGTCTCGGGGTGGTGGGTGCCAGGATGCTGAAGGCAGCCCCTTGGACCGGGGCAGGATGCGGCCCCCGCACCTCACCCCGTCCTGCACCCACCGCCCTCAGAGGCAAAACGGAGCCTGTGCTTCTGGGTGCCTGTAACCTGTTCTGAGGATGACAGCTGGGAAGAGATGCATAAGCAATAAAATCATCCTCGTGGGGTTATTTTTGTTCCCCTGCCATCCACTGGCATCCCTGCGGTGTAAGGAAATGGAGAGCTAGAGGGACAGGAGGCAGAAACGCGCTGGTAGCTCATATTAGTGTTCCTAATTATTGAATTAATCCTCTGCTCGTACAATGTGCTTCCTTCCTGCTGCTCATTGTAAGTGGTCAAAAATATATACCGTATAATCAACACAAGCATAACACCAGACACAAAAAAAAAAAAACAGAGAAAGAAAAAAGAGACTGCCCAAAAGAAACACAAAGGAGTAAAGTTCCCCCACCTTTTACATAACTTTTATTATTTTAATTAGTGGCTGTCTTTTATTTCTAGTCATGGTAGGATTTTCCATGGATGAGCCTCAAGGAAGGTGTCGGCAGGTTTCTGTTCTGTAACTGAAGCTATTGCCCTGGGTTATGGGAATGTCTTGAAAGAGGAAGCAGCAGTTTTTATTGAGTTATCCTCAGAATTTTGAAGTGCTGTGTGGGTCCTCGGGCCGTGGAGCGATGAAAGCCCAGGGAGATCATGGGACAGCCCTGAGCCCAGCGTGGTTTTCTGGTGGCATAGCCCCCGTTAGCTGCTCTGATGGCTCTGCAGCCTCCTGGCTATAAGCATCACTCTGTTTGAAATTCAACCTCAATCTGTGTTTCTCAATAACTTTGATAAAGCGTAGAGAAATTCAATAGGTTACCCTCTCCTTTCATGTTGTGTTTGGTTACGAGCATTAAAAGCACCATGACTTACTGATACAACTTTCTTCTTTTCCTGGACGGGTGGGGTCTCAGCCAAATCCCATCAAAGTCCTTTTGAAGCCTTTCTATTGATTTTACTGGTAGCTGGATCTCACTGGGCTTTAGACTGAGCAGTAATCAGCACAAAAAGGTGAACTCTTATTTCCTTTGTACTTGTGGAGCATAAACATCCTCGCTACTTAACTCACTAAGGTGAGGGTGGGTTCTGGGCAGAAGCAGAAGTCACCCTTGGTTTGAAGCACGAAGGGTTTTGTGGCTCCTCTTGCCTTGGCCGAGTCCTCAGCCCCACCAGCCCTCAGCCTCAGGTTCTCACAGCCAGTAACACCTGCGGGAAGATCTTAACACCTACTCAAACTGTCCTCTTGAGTCCCAGTGCCAAAGGCTCTTGGGGCAAAACCCTGTTTATGGTGAACTGCGTGCTTTCCCTCAGCTACGTGTCCAAAAAAGGGAGGCTGCCTTCCCGTAAAAAGCTCTCCTGATTACTCTGCTCTGCAAATCACCTGGCAGAAAATGCTGGGGAAGCTTTTCTTCTGCGTATGACTTAGAGCGTGCTTATGTCCATCTTCCCTCGAGGTAGGAAGCCTAATCCAGTTTTCTCCCTTTGTTCTGTCTCCTATGGTTGTTCCAGCAAGTGACTCCTTATACTGTACATATCTGTGATGAGAGCAAGACAAGAGAAAGGGAATAACTGCTCAGGGTATTTACCAGGGAGGTGGAAGGGTCTGAAGCTGTCCTGAAACGTGTTTCTGAAGCCCCCCTCCTATGGGGAGGGTACATTGCCCTCTGTGAGCGCCGGGGAGGTAGGCAAGAACATCCCTCACCAACAGGAGCTTGAAAGAAGAGCTCTTGCAAATGAATGCAGCACAGTAACTTGCCTTTAATCCGATATTTATTTATTCCCACATCCCCTTTGGAGCACTCCATCACGAACACAGCTGTGGTGTGTCGGTGGGGCGCAGGCACCCAAGCACCCAGCCAGCCTGGGGCTGATCACACACCTCAAATATCCTCCTGACTGCAAAGTTTCTCTCGGGCTGTGGCTCCTGAGGAGCGACGGGGCCGGAATCCGAGACGGTGAATATTGCTGAGGTCCCATGGAGCCAGCACTGAGACGCTGATTTACATCTGCAGACCATTTAGGCCACAGAAATGGTGCCCAACCCAGGCAAATTTGTGAATTAAGCCTGAATACCCACATCTGAGCCAAAAGAGTGACGCTTGACAAGCTTGCCCGGAATCTCATTAAATATCTGTCCCTCTTCATTCATGAGTGTTAAATGTTCTTTGAATATTCTCTATAGAGGCAGTATACGGTGTCAGGGAACGCGGGGACTCCAAATGCATAATATTGCAAGTACAATTTAGGGCAGGTCAGACAGAAATTTTATTCACCGTGATAACAGCGGGAGAAGGGTTGGATGAGACACAATCTATTGTTTGAGGAAGAAAAAAAAAAAAAAAGAAAGAAGGAGGTGAGAAAAACAATAATTTCAATGTTAACAAAGCCAAATATCCCTCCCCGGGAGGGATGGACGCCTCGCTGACTGCCGCAATTCTAAGAAGGAATGACATAAATAACAGTAAATAAGGTGGGAAGGTGGGGAGAGGCTCCTGGAGGGGCCCCGAGGGTGGCCCACCCGCCGGGTGTTATCTTTGCTGAGAAGCGGGAGTTGGAAGTAATGGGAGGCTGCTGGCTTTCAGCTGGAAGGAATGTTCTTCTAGTTGGGATAAACGTCTTAGCCAGACCTCTCAGATCTCAAATAGTCATAGTTTTACCCCCACAAATGAATTGCAAAGTTTTTGTTTTGTTATTATCAGTGTGAAGTAAATGTAAATTAACAAAACCTGGTTTGGGCTCAAATGCCAGGTGGTTTTTTGTTTGGTTTGGGTTTTTTTTTATGTGTATATATATGTAACAATGTAAGGATGACCTTGGCAATAGTTATTCTCTTCCGATTTTATTGACTCAGATGATTTACATTTATTCTGCTCAAGCCATGAAGTGTGTAATTTAGCAGATGAGGACCGGCAACACAGGCTTTCTCAGGGTCAGAACCTTCATTCTATGACTTCTCCCAAAGGGGAAAAAAAAAAAAAAAATTAAAAAAAAAATGATGCTGTCTTTCATTTTAAACTGAGCGTTTGCAGGAAGGCTTTGCAGTTCTACACCCCAAAGCTTTGCCTGGAGCCTGTGAGGAGCCGGGAAGCTCCAGGGTGATAAATAGAAGAGTCAAAGCCACGCAATATTCGGGAGGGGGAGGAAGAGGGGGAGGTTCGCCCGGCGGAGGAAGGCTCCCACGGGCCGGGATGCGGAGCCTCCAGCGCCTCAAGGGTTACAGCGGGGCAGGGCTGCTGCCGCCCTAATGCCGCCTAAGCCGATATTAGCCAAGCTTAACTTCTTTCACCAGTTTGCAGATGGGGAGGGGGCGGGCCGTCCTGCAGTCAGCACTTCTTCGGCAGCTACATGAGCGCCCGCTGGGGCGGCGGGAGCCCCAGCCATGAGCTGATCCCTGCCCGGGGACAGGAGCCTTTCCCTGCAGCCGGTAAGGCCCTGCATATTTTCATTTTTTAATTTTTGATTGTTTGTTTTTTTTTTTTTCTTTAAATTACTGGAATCCGGGGTGGGGGGCGCGGGCGGGACCCCCGCAGGGCTTCCCCCTGCCCCCGGGGTGGCCTCGGGCTCTGCGGGGCCCGGCTCCGGGATGCGGAATAGAACACACACACACACCCCAAAAAAAAAAGTAAGGGGTGCGGGAGACCCCTCTGTGCCGGGGGGGACACACACACGACGACCCCACGGGCATCGCTGCTGCGGGGAGGGGTGGTCCGGGCTGCGTTTCTGGGTGTCGCGGTGCGGGGGGAGCCCGCCGGCAGGACGGGGGTGAAACACCAGCGCCAGAAAGAGTCTGTGGCTTTTGCAGTTTCCTGTTGTTTCAGATGTTTCTAACAGACCGGGGGGAGGAGGAGGAGGAGGAGGTGGGGGGAAGACACAAAGCTCCAGCCCGGCTCTGGCTGGAGATGAGAGCGCTGCGGGCGGCCGGTCCCGCGGGGGCTCCTGCTTCCAGCCCCGGGGCTCAGCGACCCCCCCGCGGGGGCTCAGGGATACCCCGAAGCTCAGGGACCCTCCCCCGGGCACCTCCGTGGGCAGTTCTGCCNCCGGGGTGGGGGGCGCGGGCGGGACCCCCGCAGGGCTTCCCCCTGCCCCCGGGGTGGCCTCGGGCTCTGCGGGGCCCGGCTCCGGGATGCGGAATAGAACACACACACACACCCCAAAAAAAAAAGTAAGGGGTGCGGGAGACCCCTCTGTGCCGGGGGGGACACACACACGACGACCCCACGGGCATCGCTGCTGCGGGGAGGGGTGGTCCGGGCTGCGTTTCTGACCGTCGCGGTGCGGGGGGAGCCCGCCGGCAGGACGGGGGTGAAACACCAGCGCCAGAAAGAGTCTGTGGCTTTTGCAGTTTCCTGTTGTTTCAGATGTTTCTAACAGACCGGGGGGAGGAGGAGGAGGAGGAGGTGGGGGGAAGACACAAAGCTCCAGCCCGGCTCTGGCTGGAGATGAGAGCGCTGCGGGCGGCCGGTCCCGCGGGGGCTCCTGCTTCCAGCCCCGGGGCTCAGAGACCCCCCCGCGGGGGCTCAGGGATACCCCGAAGCTCAGGGACCCTCCCCCGGGCACCTCCGTGGGCAGTTCTGCCTGCATCCCGGCCGCGCATCGGGGACAAGGTCACTGGGATGCAGAGATGGAGGCTGGTTCCTGGGGCTGCCCGGGGAGGGCTCCGCTGCTTTGGGTTCCGTCCCCCAAAATTCCCGGCCCCCACCATCAGGGCTTGTTTCCCAGAGCAGGAGCTCTGCAGAGACGGGTGAACTTGTTGAATTGCGGTTGACATCCTGCAGGTTTCCAGGCTTTTGTTGTGTTATAACCACCTGGACTTCAAGGTCGACTCTTGAAGTCTTCCAGGTCGGGATGGAGGTTGCTGCTGGTGGGATCTCCCAATTCTGGTGATTGACGTGTGCCTTTGCCAAAGTTACACAGTGGTGGCAGGTTACGAGTGTTAAACTCACTATGTGTCTGGTTCCCAATCAAACGCTGGGGGTTCATGCGTTCTTCAAGCTCATAACCATGTGTGTGCTCCATCCATGTGGGAAGAGCCTACTGGTGCGTGGGGTGCGACGCTGATGGGGTGTACCCTGGTGTGAGGCACAGAGCATGGAAACCTCTTCTATAGGCACGGAATACCCACTCTGGCTATCGAGTGTGGTTTCTTGCTTGCTGCCTTGCGTTGGTGTGTGTCCCATCTTTAGGCGTGATGGGGAGGGGTTGGGTAGGGGACATGAAGAGGATGATTTCAGGTCCTGGAGGGTCTGCACTTGTTCTTGGTGGTTTAGAGCACGGTGGGACAGTCATGGCTGCTGAAGATGGGATCTGGGGTGGCTTTTGCGCAGTTGCGGGGCCTCCTCGGGAAACCTGCAGAAACCAGACATGGTTATTTGCCGTTTGCCAGTGCAGTGAGAGCGCTCCCTAACATGGGGACTGTTTCTGCAGGAACCAGTCTGTTTTTTCTGGCTTCACGTGCAAGAGAGAAGCTCCAAGCTATGTTCCTCTAAAAGCCCGGTCATATTCTCGCGCACAGAAAATATGCGGAGATTATTTTGAGAAGCTCTGGCTACTTGCGGGCATCGTGTTTCGGTGATGGCCGTAGGCTGCTGGCATGGGGCCCGGGCAGGCAGAGGGCACCGTGGGAGCTGGCAGGCCTGTGCACCACGTTCCTGCCCGTCCTGTCTCATCCCACCGCCTGTTCCGTCCCATCCTGTCCCGTCCCATCCCATCCCGCTGCCTTCAGTCCACCTGCGGCAGGAGGATGGAGCTGCTTCCCTTCAGGTCTTTTGGCACACCACCTGCCTCTTCCTTAACCCTTATTTTTCTCGCCCCTTATTGCACTGCAAAGTTGCCAGATGATCCTCAAGCAACTTTCAGAGCTTTCTTCTGCTGCTGGTTTGTTTTGGGATAAACCCTGGGCCCGATCCAGGCCGCCAGGTTATATGTCCACACGGTCTGGATAAAACCCTGCTCTCTCCAGGTGTAATTACACCTTTGGGGTCCCCTCGTTCCATCTGCGTGGACGGGGACCTTCAGAAAAGCACTACAACTTGCAGGGCACTTGGTTGGTAATTAAGCTGATCTAATTATAGACAGCTTACTGTGAGGGATACAACCGTATTTATTGGAGTTAGATCATGACATGACTGTTACTTTTCCTAAGCTCCCATTTTCGATGTCAGTTTTTAGTGTCAGATTCCAGAGTGACAGTCATAAGGCCACCTTCGTGGGCGGATGTTTGACACACAACTGGCAGAGGGCATTTTGGTTTGCTCGTTGTTCACGTGGCTCTGTTTTTACCGCAGGGCAGTAAGTTTTGGAGCTCTTTGAGCTGTAATATTGGCTTAAAGAGAATTGCTCCTTATAATAAAGACAGTGCTTAGGGGTTATATGGTGTAAACTAGAAGGGCTCAGTCTATGTCTTCTGCAGCAGCGGGTGAAAATCTATGGTGTGATACCCCATGGGCAGCATCCTGCAGCCAGCGAGGGGCCTGATTTCCAGAATCTTCATGGCTGGAGGCAATGCCCTGCTGCAAAGAGTGTCTGCATAACTGTTGGCATTACTGCAGGCGAGCACGTGGCTGGGAAGTGGTGTATAAAACGTTCCTGTTCTTCCCTGACGTCTGCAGGACTAGCTCTGAGCACGCCACGGTGTCACCTCGCAAGCGTTACGGAAGGTCTTCCTTTATAAGCCTCTTTAGGTTTCTGTGTCACTTTGGGTGATGCCTTCCCAGGGCTGCCAGACTGGCCTCAATATGCCTACGTGGCCGTGTAGGATGCTCGGAGCTGTATTTGAAACTGCTTGAAGTTGGTGCCGCCGCCAAAAGAAACAGCAGCAACAAACCCAAAAACGTTTGCTGCTGGGTGAGTCTCCCTCTGCCCTTCCCTGGGCCAATGCACAAATATTTGTGCTGGCGCCTGGGAAAGGCAGGGTGGGAGTGGGAACGACACCAGGGGCTGGAGGTGGGCAGGAGGGCTCCTCGTGCTGGCAGGACTTGCTCCACCATCCTTCCACGCACTGGGATGTACTGGGGCATCCCAGCATGCGTGGACTGGGCTGCATCCTGCTGGGAGATGCTTTGCTCCCACCGGCCGTGGCCAGGTCGAGCACAGGGTGGCCCCTGTGACCAGTCTCTGTGACAACGTGCTGCAGCTCCAGTGTTCCACCCTGAGCCATGCTGCCACCAAGGTCTCCAGCTGCCCCCTCTGCATCCATGGCTCCATCATGGCACCCGTGCTTATGGTGCCAAATGATCAGCCCAGGTGGGGATTTGGTTGGAAAATAGCCATTTTTTCTCTTACTTTTCCGGGACAGCAAGTTTTGTGCCAGCTCAGTTGCCTGCTCTGGCCAACAACCGTGTGCCACAGGGGGAGCTCCATGGTCCCATCCAGCAGTGGTGTGGGTTTGGGTCACCAGTGTACACGGTGGGAGAGGAGCCAGGGCCAGCTCAAGCCTTCTGGTGTCCCTTCAACCCCTCCGTGTCAGTGCGAGGTCTCACACACACTGACCACGCAGATGCAGCCAAGGGCGCGGTGGGAATGGTCATGGAGAACCGGGTTTGGGAACTGGCAGCGGGGGGACCTGCCTGTCCTTGCCTGGCAGTGACTTGCTGTGGGGACAGAGCAGAGCCAGCCCGCAAGAGCCAGGGCAATGCATGCTCCTGTGCCTGCTTCTTCCCTGCTTGGGCACGTGAGAGTGGAAAATTTCACTCCAAATCTCCTTTTTTCCACCCAGCCTGGAGTTTTGCAGGCTGAGATGGCCACAGAGAGCTTGGTTCTGGTGTTTTCTTGGAGGGAGACTGCAAATGAGCCCTGCAGGGGCTGTGTGGAAGACGGAGGGAGCTGTGGAGGGGGTTACATCCCACATGGGCACATTGAAGGGCAGCGTGTTGTCTGCAGGGGTGCAGAAGGTGATGCCCAAGGGCTCTGGGAGGCCTCTGGCTTGGGGCTGGAAGGTGCAGGTGCAGTCCAGGCTGAGGCAGGTGGCACCATCACAAATCACAACCTCTGCCGAGCAGTGAAAAGTGTGCTGTTCGTAAAAGAAAGGAAAAAGAGGAATTGGAACAATGAAATGGGAATTAGCAAGGTCTGTAGTTGAACTTCCCCAGCCCGCTGGGTGCTGTGGTTGGACACCCCCTTCCTTCCCCCACCACGTCTGGATGGTGGTCCCTGCGCCCCTGCATTGACCACCCCTGTGAAAACCTTGGGTTACTGGGATCCTTAGCCGGACCAGTAAGTTTTGGACCATGGCCTCTACAGGCAGTACTAAGGTTTGTTATAATCCAATCAACACTTGAAGGCAAATGTCAAAACTTTGCCTGGCAAGAAGCCATCAAGCTCTTTGCCGAGCACCTTCGTCTTTCCGCTGCGCAGAACTGGCTGTCGTGGGTGCAGCTGCCTTTTCCCTCCCCGCTCAGTGCTGCTCTTTGTACTCTGCCCCAGATAGCTTAAGTAATTGCATAAAAATAGTTGTTTGTTCGCTGCCTGTCGCACAGCATTCAAGAACCATATAGTATATGGGACAATCAGCCATCAATGTCGCTATTAAAAAAATAAAAAAGCCACCAAAAAAAGTCGAAAACCCAACAAAGCCCCTTCTTCACAAGAGCTGAGATTTACCAATGATCACGGGCACCTCTGAGAAGTGGGGGATGCCCTGGAAGAAGCTTCCAGAACTGAACCCCAGTGCTGGCAAGAGCAGCAGGATGGTGCAATGCCCCACTTCAAGGATGCCCGTGGGGCAGAGCAATTCAACATGAGCCCCAGCGAACGTGCAGAGGAGTCACTGGCACCTGTAAACCTTGCCATGAGGCCGAGGGGCACATTCTCTCCTGCTTTAGTCACCTCCATGGGCTGCTCCCGGGGGCCGGGGAGGTAGGAAGGATGCGGGCAGGGAAGGATCAGGCTGTGGTTTCCCCAGATGAGAAGTTGCAAGCCCCGAGCTGGTTTTGGCACCGCTGTGTGAGTGGCCTCGACAGAGCTGCAGGTGAAAGACCAAAGAGCCAGAAAACCTCCCGGCTTTGGGGGTTTGCTTTTTCTTCTGTCTGAGTTACGATTTATCTTGGGGGAATTGCCCGAGCCTGCATTGGGCAAGCAGACGGTGGCCACGCTGGCACGAGAGAGACGTGGTGAGTGTCACAGCAGGGGCAGGAATAGCCCAGGTGGGGTTCACCATCTGAACTTCATCCTCTGCCACCACAGGCTGAGGGTTTTAGCCCGGTCAATGAAACCTCGTGTCTCTGGTTCATCACTGCTGGCCCTGGGTAAGGTTTTAAGGATGTTTCATCAGTGAGAGGAGTTTTTTTTGTCACTGTGCATTAGGCAATTGATAGACTTCAGAGATAGCAGGGCTTTGAGTGTCCGGTAGGAAACTTAAAGTACTTTCCTGGGCTTCCTAATGCTTTGTTACCCAGAGGAGTGACAGATTTGGACCAGGATCCCAGTCTCAGCTTTCCTGTACGCATGAGTCACGGTGGCTTCGGAGTACTGCTGCGCCGATCTGCTCGGGGGTGTAAAGGGTATTTTTAGGTTGGCTCACATCTGTGAGCGACGCCTGCGCGTGGCGAGGAGGTGTGGGACCGGAGGATGCAGCTTTTTGTGGGGTTTAGCCATCAGGGGCTGAATAGATGGACCCGACGCAGAGGGATGAGGCTCCGGGCACGGGGCATTGCCAGCCGGCCGGGTGGTGGATCTCGCTCTCTGAAAGATTACAAGTGTTTAAAGTGAGATCTCTGCGCAGCCACTGAATTATTTATCGAATAATTTCTCTTGGCAAGGGAGTGGTATGCTGTGGATATTTTAGATGCTTTAAATACCTCTGTTTATTGCGATTACTGTGCTCTTTCTGTAAAATTGGACTTTCAGGACACTGAGCTCCTTGTTAGTGTTCTTCCCTTTCTGGTGGATGCTTGCAAAGGTCTTGTGTCTTGCAAATGCATCTCCTTGCAAATGCATTTCTCGGCAGCGCTGGGAGCTGGAGGCCAGTGCGGCTCCTCCGGGTTGCTTGGAGATTCCCATCCTTTGTCTGTGCCTTGGCTTTGGCGTTGGGGAGGCTGGAGGGTCAGCAAGACCACTGTGCCCAGCTCTGGGCTCTGCCACCAGCTCGGTCCCCAGGAGCCCCAGCGGAGCGCGGTGCCGTGGTGGTGCTGAGGAGGAGCCCGGGCTGTTCACACTCCAGATACTTGGTGAGAAGGAGTTTTTCTTTGTAAGGGTGAGATGTCTCCACAACACAGCGAGTGGTACAATCATCAGCACCTAGAGTAGGAGGAGATTTTTTTTATATATATGTATTATTTATATATATAAATATATATATGCACACACAAGCATATACATCTACATATGCATATAATTTTATGCGTATACATATGTATATATATAATGGTAACAAATGCTTTGACAGACTTCTCTCAAACAATCTTTCTGCACCAGGCATTTCTCTTCCTGCTTCTCCTAAAAAATGTTCCCACTTTGGCCCCTCACCAAGCTAAATTTCTGCCACGGCCCCAGCCACACGCTGAACCCCCTTCATCCATCCCTGTCCCCCTCCCCACGGTACCCAGAGGTCACACAAAAGCATTGCTGGCTTCCTCCCCGTGGACTTTATTTGCCTTATTTCCGCTCCAGCAGATTGAAGAGGCTTGATCCGGCTGTAAAGCCCTTTTCCACAGCAGATAACTCTGCCTTGCACAGCGGGGAGGGGACAGCACCGGGGAGGGGGTGAACGGGGAGGCAATGGCACGGGGATGGTCCCTGATGGCCTCACCACAGCCCCACGTCTGCTTCCCGTGCCCCACAGACCCAGTTTGGGGTGCACCGAGCCCCCGGCAGGAAAGCAATTCCAGCTAAAGAGGCTTATGGACCATTGAAACCTCATTCTTTAATAGTCTGGTGGGCAAACAGCCAGTTTAACGGCTTGGATGGGCCTGATTCCCAAAGGAAGGGGAGAAGGACGTTTTTCATTAGTAAAGATAACAAATAAAAATGATAACCTGCTTTTTATTACCTTTCTTGCTCACGGGGTGATTCTCCAGGGTGTGCTCCCCGTAGAGATGCCGCAGCCTCCCGGGCGCTCTGTGCCTTTCCTCCTTCGTTTCCCTTCCACGGTAATAGAAGTCTAAGAGCAAATTCCTGTTCTGCATCCATCACCTCTCACCTTCTCGTGTTCTCTGAATCCTGGCATAATGATCCAAAAAAAGCAATTTTATCTCTAAACTGGATCCTTTATTTCCCTCTCTTTTTTCCTTTCCCAATTAGGACTCACTAAGTTACTGTGGAGCCATATCCCATGAGTGCTAATGCCTTTGCATTCATTCTTAAATTAAATAGAAAAGTATGATTTGGCCCCGCAAAGAGTTGTGTAATCTAAGGAAAACACAGTAATTGTGGTTTATATATTGTTGCACTTGAAAGCCAATTATTTCCTGCACAGTGGGTAAAATTAGGCATATGCAAGAGTTTGTTTTGGTGGGTAGGGGGCATTTTTTAAAAATGAAAAACGTGGTTTTGATGAAAATATCCTGTTTCAAAACTCAAAGCAGTAACACATCACACGGAAGCTGTGAGAGCTCACTTCAGTGTGATCTGGTTGAAGATGAGAGACATTAAATGGAGAAAAGGGCTATAGTGACATGTGTCTGATTAGAGGAGCAAAAGCAGGTAAAGTTTAAGAAAGTTTTAAACAGCATTACCCTCAGCTTGGCTGGTAATCTCAATAGTTGCTGAATCCCAGGTAGTTGCAGCTGATTGATCCTTGCAGAGCACAGGGGGTCCCTGAACACACATCTTGGTGGGTGCTCGGTGGGTCAGGGCTGTGGCGTTGCTGGTGCAGGAATGGCTCATGAGGGACAGAGGGCAGGTAATCTACGTTGAGCTGAGATGTGGGGAGGAACTTGTTTGGTGTGAGGGTGGTGAGAGCCTGGCCCAGGTTGCCCAGAGAAGCTGTGGCTGCGCCATCCCTGGAGGGGTTCAAGGGCAGGTTGGAGGGGGCTTGGAGCAACCTGGGCTGGTGGGAGGTGTCCCTGCCCAGGGCAGGGGGTGGCACTGGGGGGGCTTTACAGTCCCTTCCAACCCAAACCAGGAAGGGACCTCTAGAGATATGGGTTGCTGCTGTGGCGGCGTGTTCATGCCCCAATTACAGGTGTAGGCCAGGAAGAGGGTAGGGGTCCTGCAAAAATATGTGAGCCAAGTGTCACTCATCGTCTGCTTTGCTTTGGGGCTTTTTACTGGCTTTCTGCACATTGATTCTCTCATAGTTTCAGATACTTTTGGTGCTCGTGTTTTTCCCCTAGATGTTTATCACCCCCTTTACTCTTTCTCGAGCGGTTTGGAGGACTGGCAGGTTGTCTGGCTTCCTGTCTCATGGCAGTGCAGCTCTTCTGTGAGGTTTTTGGTAGCTATCTGTCATGATCAATAAGCACATAATGGCATTTCCTCTCTGATTAACACTGGTCAGCTGGCTTTGTGCCTGCTGTAAACTGTGGCATTACCGTATCCATAAACACTACAGTGTAAAACTATTAAAACAGAGAGTAAAATTGACCTAATCCCAAACTAGCTGGAAATAGAAAGGTGACCAAGTGCCCTGAGCTTCCCAGATTATCTCCTCTTTAATTAAAATAAATGAGAAAAAGTTGGAATAAACTGTGCATTGTGTTTGTGGCTGAAGCACGACGAAGTCTGGACTTTTTTTTTTTTTTGTGGTTGGGGATCTCGTTATATCACTTGTTCTCACAAAATCTTTTGCATCTCTGTTAATCCAAGTGTGAGACCCATCTCCTGCAGAACGGCCGGTGTGTCCCCTCCTCAGCCGAGTCCCACCGCAGCCCAGACCTTGAGCTGGGGACTGAAAGTTCATCCAACTCCTCATCCTCTGTGCCCAGACAAGCAAAACTTGTGGAGGAGCATGGCAGAGGCGGGCTTGGCATCAGCTCTGGTTTTAATTACAGCAGTGATTAGGAATTCACAGCCTGTGGTTTCCCAAGAGCTGCTGCCCCGGCCAAGACAAAGTCAGTGCTACCTGAGCCGCATTTAATGGCAGCGGCTCCTCCAAGGATTGCTGTGTGCTTGCATGAAGCTTGGAAAAAAGGAAAAGAAAAAAGGAATCGTACTGGCCAAGCAATGCACCAAATCCCCAAATGCCCTCTGCCTGCGGGGTTGCAGCAGCCTCTGCCCACGTGTCTCCAGAAGCACGTTAATCACTGCAATAGCACTCGTTCAAATTAGCAAACGGGCTCCAGCAGTGCAGTCCCACTAATACCCACCAGTTCTGGGCGCCCCTGAGAATTCTGATGGATTATCCCTTGCCCTCTGTAAATGGAGACTCTCACATAGTGACACCGTCACACGCTGGTGTGGATCCTCCTCTCAAAGTCACCTGGACCTCCTGCACGGAGCACTGCGAGGGTGTTTCCCTTCTGCAGGGGAAGGTGGGGGAGAATGGCCCAAAGTTTGCCGGGTACTTTTCCTTCTGTTTATTTACAAATCTTTTTATTTACAATTTCTTATTTAAATTCGATCCTGTCCCGGGAACACGACTGCAAATCTCAGAGCCTGGGGTGTGCGGAGCGGGATGTGAGAAAACAACAGTTGAAAAAGCTCACGCCGTTTCACTTGAATGAAAAACCCTCTGAATCTTCCTTTCTGGATTGAGGTGTTTTAGGGTCCTGTAAAGCCCGTTTCCTCAAGTGAAATGCGGGAGCTGCCGGTGCTGTAGCCAAGGACACAGGTCTGTGGCGAGCGCCGGCCGATGGGGATATTCCCAGAGTCCCAGAATCACATTCCTCTCGCAGGGAGAGAAGCTGTGGGGCTGCAGGCTGCTGTTCATAGTTCCCCACTGCAAACACTTAATTTTCTCAGACTGAAAAGCCATTTGTTTGATTTTGGTTTAGTGCTATAAAGCCTTTTTT
>VXAK01008286.1:107949-133730 GCA_013399435.1 Arenaria interpres
CGTGTGTGTGCTTGAATATAGGGACAGTAATTAGAGGTTTTGCCCAGTTTCCTACATAAAATGAATCACCCGCCTCTTCCCTGCCCCGCCATGGATGCCTGGTGGGCAGGGAGATAAAGGCATCTCCAGAGGAATTCTCCTTCCCAGGCAGGCGCCCGGGTGCTGACGCAAGGGAAGGAAGGATGCGATTGCCCGGCTGCACAGGACGGGTAAAATTTTAATTGCATTATGCATACACCAGTAGTCTGAGGCTGTTCCCACACTGGTTTATGTCACTAGAAGTCCATTGACTGCGCCGGAGCTGCGGAATCACTTCCAGCAGGAAAAGATCAAAACTGAATCGCACAATAGTGCCGTTTGTAACTGGGAAAAAAAAAATAATAAGTAAGCGTTGTGCCTGTGGTGATGGCCTGTTAACAGAGACTGGTCGGTGACTCAAAGCCCAGCACAGCCAGGCAGTGGATTCACTGCCGGCAACAGAAATGGGGCAAAACCACTGGAAAAGGGGTGCAGAGGGTGTCCTGTCCCTGCTCCTGAGGTGGAGGTGACGGCGGCGGCTGCTCAGGTGCCCTCCGGGCTGTGACACTGCCTTCCTGATGGGAAGCCCAGCCCGACCATGCTGGCTTTTGTTTTCTTTTTCTTTGTTTTGTGTTTTTCTGTTAGTTTGATTGTTATCTTTTTTAGTTATTTATTTTCCTGACCAAAAATATTTGGGTAGCAGGGTGCTCCTCCCAAACGCACCTGGGCCCTTTTCCTGGCCGTCTTCCCAAGGCAGGTTTGCTGCCCCGGGGCGGATCAAGTACGGGCTCATCAGGAATGACTTGGGGATGCAAAAATCAAGATTAGGGGTTGCAAAAGCCCGATGAGCTTTGTAGGGCAAGAATCAAATGTGATCTGAAACAGGGCGGGGGTCAGTGGCTGAAGTTACAGGTCTCAGGTTGAATAAGAGGATTTAAAGGTGGTGGGAATGTTCCTTGAACTGGGTAAGCTCACTCCTGAGAACAGGATCTTGGTCTGGATGTATGTGTTTAGCCTTCACTGAACTTAGATCGCCAAACAAAAGCGGGAAAAACAGATGAACTTATGAACTTTCTCCCTGCCACCCCAGTGCTTCTGCTTCACTCTGCCAGGGATCCCAGGACACTTGTTGCATTTGGGCAGAAAATGGGGTGGATTTCTGCTTTCGAGTATGTTTTCTGATGTTATTTCCCGTTGCTGACACTTCCATCGCTGTGACATCCTCTGAGATGCCCTGTGGTGTACTTAAGATGAGTCACTAACAAGAAGTACTTACTTCTTTTATTATTATTTATTTCACCATAAAGGATCTAAAAATCCTTGCAGGCTTCCTGGTCCCTGGACTCTCTCAAGTTCACGTGGAAATGGGCCAACAGCTTCCCTTGAGTGGGGAAAAGTGAATCTCTGTTTTCCAGCCGAATTTATTTCATCCAATTGATGTGGTTATGAATGAAGGATTTGGGCACCTGTTCTGGGGTATGATGTGATGCCTGACAAAAACTCCAGGTGGGTGGGAAACAGTGGCCCAAGCAGGAATTCAGCAGAGGGAGCAGAACGTGGCACAAGTGGTCAGAAATAATAAATATGCCATAAGCGTTTGATTGAGATGAATGTTCTGATTGTTCTCCTGGGAGCGGATGGAATGAGTGTGATTTAAGTAGTTTCCCTGTAGGTCTTGTGCTGCAGCAGCCAAAGCTGCACGTTTTACCTGGCTGGGGAGGCAGAGGCTGCCAACACCCCCCTGCTCGTGGTACTCGATGGCCCACGGCACCCCTGCCACCACCCCAGTAAGGGGAATATGTTCCATGCAAGCCCAAGGAGCCCATCGCTTTGCTCAAGCCAAATGCCTTCCAGCGGTTATAAGTGATTCTTAGTTCTGTACTAAAGCATCATAACTCCTTGGCAGATTAGAAGTGTGCTTTTGATGTTTCTAGAGCAAATTTTTCAAAGTCTGACATAAGTAAGTAACACCTGGCACATGGCGAGGGGATGCAAAGTCAGTAAAGATGTAATCACCCTTTCTTCATTGCCTGTTTTATAACAGAAACAGTTTTATTCCCATTTTGTTTGGGGTCTAGCTTCTAGCACTTGTTCTTTCTATTGCAACCCTGACTCTTGTGATCCTTTTGATGATGCTGTGAACTCCAGATGTCCATGGATGCCCTGTATCTGGACAGACGTGCCGAAAGGTCTAGTCCTGGTCTCCCCAGGCAATACCATGGGCAGAAGGTCGTGGCTGTGGCCAAGCATCCCCCCACAGCAGCACTTTGCTCTTCCCACCAGCATATTCCCGGCTTGGCTGCACGGGTGGATCCAAAATACTGCTCCCAGGCTGACGGCAGGGAGATGTTCTCCATATTCCAAGTTACTCTCAAGATTTCAGTGTAACCAGCAACCATGGCAAACTGGGTGGCTACCTCTGGTGGGACAGGCTGTGTTTCTGGGAGCAAGCGGTTTGAAGTGGGACTGGCTGAAATGCTTTTTGCACAAATAGCTAATTCATCAGTCAATGAATAGCTCCCTCGCTGAGCTCTCCTGCTTTTTTTTGTAGTTTGCTAGTAAAAGTGTGTCAGGCCAAGCTGCTTTTCACAGCCTGCTGGGGAGAAATATTGAGGGGAGAAATCAGTGCTCCGTCTTGGTTCATCCTAATGCCATTGCAGCCTATATTTTATTGTCATGGAATTGTCGGAGTTGGAAGGGACCTCTAGAGATCACCTAGTCCAACTGCAACTGCCCTGCTAAAGCAGGATGAGCAGATTCCTGGAAAAAGGCTCAAAGTTCAGGAGAAAGTTACCCCATGGGTGGGTATTGCCCAGTAGCAACATCTGGATGCTCTTTTATTTACTGTGATCATCGCAACCATTCTTGGAGGGCTAGTTGTGGTCCCAGAGGGTTTGCATGGTCAGGGGCCCTTTGGGGAGCAGAGGTGGCTGCGGGATGGGGGGCTGGCACTGGGATGCAGCATCTGGCCCAAGGGATGGCTGGGCTAGAGGCCACAGGAGGGAGCTGGCCCCAAACATGGGTTCTGTGTCACAGAATCACATGGGGTTGGAAGGGACCTCTGGAGATCATCTAGTCCAAGCCCCCTGTTAAAGCAGGTCCATCTAGAGCAGGTCCCACAGGAACGTGTCCAGGTGGGTTTTGAATGTCTCCAGAGAAGGAGACTCCACCACCTCCCTGGGCAGCCTCTTCCAGGGCTCTGCCACCCTGACAAGAAAGGAGTTCCTCCTCATGTTTAGATGGAACTTCTTATATTCGAGTTTGTGCCCATTTCCTCTTGTCCTGTCCCTGGGCACCACTGAAAAAACACTGGGCCCATCCTCCTGACACCCACCCTTGGAGTATTTGTAAGCATTGATCAGATCCCCCCTCAGCCTTCTCTCCTCTAGACTGGAAAGACCCAAGTCCCTCAGCCTCTCCTCGCAGGGGAGATGCTCCAGGCCCCTCAGCATCTTTGTAGCTGTACAAAGGGCTGTGTCATTGCCACCGCTCCCTGCTGCCCCCCACCACACTGTACCCCGACCATGGGTGAGGTTAATTGTTCACTGCAGTTTTTTGCTCATATGAACTTAATCAAAACCCCTCCAGAGCTTTGTGGGGGGGGTGCCCCCCCCCATCCCTGTTTGCAGGCTGGCCCACACCAGCCTCCAGAGCTTGCTGCGCTCAAATACGGGAAAAGGCTGTGAGAGGGTAGTCCTGACCTTCAGCGTAACCCAGACACTGTTCCCAGGAGGAAAAAAGCTGGTTTGTGTTAACATCAGTGGTGCCATTGTGCAGGAAGCCCTGGCCCCCCCCACGGGAGCGAAGCCCCTCCGTTAATCACTCCGTAGCTCCGAAGCTGGAGCGTGGCCAGAGGGCGAGAGGAAAGGGGCTGCCTGGGCTCCTGCGCCAGAAAGGCTTTTTCTTTAAGGTCTTGTCTGCTGGTAAAGTCATAAATAGAGCTGCGGGGCTTAACAGGAAACCTTAACTGTGTTTGGATCCCCTCCTCTGCAGCGTCTGCTTGGCTTCTCCCCTGCAGGGCTGGCCGTTACTGGAGACTCCCTGGCGGGGAGTTGATACCGGGGCCGTTGCTGTAAATAGGGAGTTATTTAAAATGCTTCTTGTGTACTCAGCAGCCACACGGGAGTCCCCTGAGGACAGCCTCACCTCGCACCCCAGGGGCAGTGAGCCGAGCGCCCGGCTCCTCGCTCCGGTGGCCGTTTCTGTACATGCAAAAGAAAAAAAGTAAGGCAACATGCAGAGTTTGTGCTTGGGAAGACGCTTGAGAGCCCGGCACAAGCCAGGGCCACCATCCCTGAGCCCATAGCAAAGCGATGCTGGCAGGTGTGAAGGGAACGAGCTGGGGATGGCAGAGCTCTCTGATGGACGCAAGCTGGAACATGGGAAATTCCATCTCAACACAAGGAAAAACTGCTTTATTTTGAGGGTGTTGGAGCAATGGAGCAGGCTGCCCTGAGAGGGTGTGGAGTCTCCTGCTCTGGAGAGATTCAAACCCCACCTGGATGGGTTCCTGTCCAACCTGCTCTGGGTGACCCTGCTTCGGCAGGGGGTTGGACTAAATGATCTCCAAAGGTCCCTTCCACCCCTTGCCCCTTCTGAGAGTGTTACCATCCTGGGTGATCAAACTTGTCTCCTCCATCCACAGCCCAAAGAGAAAAGTTGTGGTTTTTTTTCCTCTTTCCTTTTGGTTTTGGCACCATCGGGGCAGTTCCCTGTGGTTCTGCCCGTCGGGAATGCCCTGGCACTGCTCCCACCCGTCTCCCCACGGAGCCCCGGAGGCGTCGCGGTGGCTGGCGGGGTGCAGGGTGGGGACCCCGCGGTGGCGTGTCCTCCCCCCGATACCCCGGCACTCCCTTATCCCCTCTCTGCAGTCGCTTGTTGTTTCTTCCAGGAAACATTTGCGCGATGAAACGCAGCTTTCCTTGGCTTGAAGCACCTATAATTTACCCTGATGTAAATCATAAGGAACTTGAAGCTGGGAACGTGAGGCTGGCATAAAAGCAGAACGTGGTGTTTCGGAGTGTGTCCGCAAGCTTTGCACACACGCTGGCTTTGCCCTGCTCTGCATGAGCCCAGGGCTTGTGGCTGGAGCTGGCACCCTGCCGGGGGCTGTGGCCACCACGCAGCCCCCATCCTGCCCCGGGAAGGCAGAGCAAGCTCCCGGCAGCCCTGGGGGTGCAGTCGTAGCTGGACCCCAGAGGTTGTCACAGCATCTGTCTGCTACAGATAACCACCGCTGCATCGCCTGGTGTACACTTGTACCCACGTGTCCTCCAGGAGTGAGCTCTCTGCTCCTGCTCCCCCGTGCTGGGATAGAATCATAGAATCATCTAGGTTGGAAGGGACCTTCAAGATCATCTAGTCCAACCGTTAACCTAACTCTGACAAAAACCATCACTAAACCATGTCCCCCAGCACCATGTCAACCTGTCTTTTGAACACCTCCAGGGATGGTGCCTCAACCACTTCCCTGGGCAGCCCATTCCAAGGTTTGATAGCCCTTTCAGTGTAAACATTTTTCCTAATATCCAACCTGAACCTCCCCTGGTGCAACTTGAGGCCGGATGTTTCTTCCTCTCTCGTATCTCTTCATGGATGCTGTTCTTCCCAAGCTAAGGTGGTTGTGTGTAGGCAGCCCTGCGGGTCAGCAGAGCAGTGGGTTTGCAATGGCTGATGAAGAAAAGCATGTTCCCCCCCATCCCACCCCGTGGTGCTCGTCCCAATCCCACGGCGTGACCTGACCGTGTTCTCCTGCCTCTTGCAGAGTTCGCCGTTTCCCTCGTGGAGAAGATGCAGGCTCAGGAAATCCTGCGGAGCCTGCGGCTCCCCGAGTTCGACGACCTCAGCCAGTTTTTCCGCAACCTGCCGGCCACGGCGCTGGTGGGCATCGGTGCCTTCGCCGCCGTCGTGGCTTACTGGTTCGCCAGCCGGCCCCGGGCCGTGAAGCCGCCCTGCGACCTGCGGATGCAGTCGGAGGAAGTCGAGGTGAGGCCAGAGGCAATGCCGAATGGAGAGGATGGCTTTCAGCCAAGGTTTGCACGCCTGGAAGTGAGCCCAAGGGACGCCAGGAGGTGCTTGTGTTCGGTTTGAGGGCTCCCCAACCCCATCCTGAAACCGGTCGTGTAACGCACTACGCCAGGGATCGCTTCGCTCCCTAATTCACATTTTCCGGAAAAGTAGAATACAGCCCAGTAATTTATTCTCTTAGATTCTCTGCAGCATTTTGGTCTTGGCTTTGCTTAAACCATCCGTGACCGAAAATTGCAGGAGCTGCCATTGCCTGGGAGAAACCACTGAGAGGCAACAGCCAACACGATCAACCCAGCCGGCACTTTTTGGTGTGTGCCCATTGCAGAGTTTGCTGCCACAAACTTCATAGTAATAGGAAAAAGTAGACCTGACTCCCCACTTAGAGGCTGAGGAGTTATTCATTTTCATGCTTGCAAAAGGCTTTAAAGTTTAATGAAGCTGCTCTGTTTTAAAGAGCAGAACTATTTCTGAAAATTGTTTCCACTTAAATTAATATTTGAAAGGGACAATGAGAATTTTTAAGGCCTTTTGTGAAGTCCCCTTGAAAACCTTATGGTCTTTAATTCCAACAACTTTTTAAAAGGGTGGGAGGAATTTACACCTTCCAGGCCAGTTTTCCCTGTGGTTAGGGCTTCAGTGAGACTGTCTTCTGGCTCCCAGCATGTTCCTGGTTGGGTCACTCTCACCCTGCCTGCCTCCCGCTCCTAAAACACCCCAGCTGAACCCACGCACTGGGGTCTGGAATCCAGCCTCTGCCTTGGTGTGTCCTTGGTGTTGGTCTGGATGTCCTTGAGAAGGTGCCTGTAGTGCCAGAACTGAGGACCCCACAGCAGTGACTCCCCTCAGCACACCTCTACTCATTTACTTCCAGATTTATAATTCCTCCTCAAATCTCCTTGGAAAATATCAATAATCTCCTGTGGCATTGAGCCAGGTCGAGTGCTCCTCTCTGGGCAGGCGGTTCTCCATGTTATTGGGGACCCAAGATGGATGGCCCACCTATCCCGTCCCTTTGGGTGGTGGGGCAGGAACATGGTGGTGGCTGCAGAGGCTTCTCCAGCGTTTGGGGAGCCAAATGGTTTGTGGTTCGGGGTTTCCTCATCTCCTGGCTGTGTCACATCTTGTCACATCGTGTCAAACAGGGCCTGGCCGGGGCACGCCGGTCGGTGATCGGGGACAGTCCGCAGCTGCTGACACACTACTATGACGATGCCAGGACCATGTATGAGGTCTTCAGGAGGGGGTTCAGCATCTCAGGTGAGAGCATGGCGATGGGGAGGCCTGGTAGGGGAGAGGTGGAGGACCAGATGATGTAGAGGTCCAAATGGCGTGGGAGGCTCAGAGAGTGTAATGGCTGAAAGAGTGTGGGAGGTCCAAATGGCGTAGAGGCTCATTTGGACTCAAAGACAAAAGGAACATAGGAGCCCCCCCAAAAAAAGCAATTGAGAGGACCATGGAGTGGGAGGTTAAACTGGCGTGGGAGGGCCAGTGCGGGGACATCTCGGAGAACAGGGGGCCCGGAGAGTGGAGGCCAATAGAGTGGAAATGAAATGAAGGAAGACCCAGAAATGGAGGCCTAAATAAAGTGGGAGGCCTGAGGGGTGGAGGCCAGAAGAGTGGGAGACCCAGAGACTGGGAGGTCCAAGGAGTAGAGCCCAAGGATGGAGGAGGCCCAGTGAGGGGCAGGGCGGGTGCTGCAGCCTGTGGTGACGTGGGTGCTGGTTTTGGAGCATGGGGGTTATAATTAGGGCTATTATTTGCCACGTGCATTGTTTTGCCCTTAATGCCATTGAATTTTACTGTGCGGTCTCTTGGTACCACAAGATCTTTCTGCTGCCACTGGCAGACAGCTTAATGTCTTGAATTTTGTGGCGTCAGCAAAGCTCATCGTACATTATTCATTTCTAGAACATTTAAGAATACATTAAACGGGGCTGATCAGGGCATAGAGCTGTGGAACCCAACAGAGCTCTTCCTCCGCTGCAAACACGTACTTATTTCTGCTCGTTGCTGCCTTTTCCGTCAGTAACTCCTCCAGTTTACTTTTTATTCCACAGCAGGGCAGGGTGAGAGACTCTGCCAAAAGCTCTTAGGAGAGCTGAGTGTGGAGTGTCAGTCCATCGCCCTTACCCCATGATCGATGGCCCCATCACGGAGCTCTCACACACTTGTGAGACATCATTTCCTGCTCCAAAAAGCCTCGATGGCTCTTCCCTGCTCCATTGTAACTATTTCTGTGCCCGCTGCTTATGACGTCCTGCCTCGTTGAAGACTTTCGGTACCACCAAAAGCTTCAGTGGAATTGCAAATATTCCACCCCCCAGGAGAGGGGTAAATAAGTAACTCTGTAGGTGCGTGGAGGGATGGATCTTGTGCAGGTGAGTACAGTTAGCAAATTAATTAAACTTCTCAAATATTCCTCCTGCCACGTAGCGCTGTGTATTGTCTTACCCTCCTCTAGAGCAGGCTGTGCTAAAAATAGCAGTTTTCACTTTGAAGTATTTAAATCAAAAGGCGGCGAAAGCAGTGGGAGCCGGTGTTTGGGATGAAAGCCCTCATCAGACACTCCTCTCATGCCACCCTGGGAGAGGTGTCTTTTAATGAGGCTGTTTGGGAGCAAACTGCTGCTGTCCCCTCTGTGGCTTGGGGAGGGACTGAAGTGATCCTTTGGGAGACCCCGGCAGCCGGTCTCCCCTTATCTCCACCCGTGTGTTAAATTTGATGGGGTTGGCTGTGAGCTCTGCCCCAGGAGCAAGAACCAGCCCCGAAAGCAACAGATGTACTCTTCGAGGGCTACGCTGCATCCCCGTGGTGTGGGCAGCACCTTAATGCCTGGCACCCCCCGTAACTCCATCATCTCTGCTTATGTCTTCCAGAGAATGGCCCCTGCCTGGGGTTCAGGAAGCCCAAGCAGCCCTACCAGTGGCTGTCCTACAAGGAGGTGAGCTGGAAATGACACCCCCCATGGAGTCCTCTCCCCTAGTCCTCTCCCCCTGCCCAGCTGAAGAAGGGGGCGTTAATATGTCCATCAGTAGCACACACATTCTAGACCAGGAGGTTGCCAATGTGCCATGCGAGGGCTCTCGGTTTCCCTAGCTGGACACATCCTGGCATTCTATAGGTGTGTCGGGCACACCCCAGCGTTCTATAGGTGTGTTGGCTTTTGGAGACCAGCCCAATGCCGTTAGCCTACTCTTGACATGCTCAAAGCCATGGGGCATCGCTAACTGGAGGTCAACTGTTGGTCAACTACTTATGGCTCACAGCAACATTAAAAAACTGGGCTCTAAGATGGCAAATACAATAATTTGAGAGCTTCCCTGTATAAGCTTAGTCTTCGCTTAGTTTGGTATTTCGTATATTCCTCTTTTTTAATGTATTTTTTTTTCCTCTCCAAATCCCAGGTGGCTGAAAGAGCAGAAGCTCTGGGTTCAGGGCTTCTTCAGCAGGGCTGCAAGCCCTCCACGAAGCAGTTCATTGGGGTCTTTGCTCAAAACCGCCCAGAGGTGAGATTTTTTAAGTACAACTTGATGCTGTATTAATAATGTTCCTGACTTGTGAGCTTGCTTTATACTTGAAGCTTGTTGTCAAGTGTGTTAAATCTGCTTCCATGGTCCCCTTCTCACCTTCATGCCTTGATGTCCTCCTGCAGTGGATCATTTCTGAGCTGGCTTGCTACACCTACTCCATGGTGGTGGTTCCCCTCTACGACACCTTGGGTCCCGGAGCCATTCGTTACATCGTCAACACAGGTAAAAATAAAATGGATGTAATCTTCTCAGAAATGAGTTTTGCTGCTCAGAGTGGTTTATTTTGGTGGTTTTACTCATCAAGAGTCTTGAAGCCGCTTGGAGAGGTTTCTGGGGAGCTGTGTCCCCGAGCTGGGTCAGGGCTGCCTCTGCTGCATTTCCCACGCGCCCGGCCGCGCACAGCCGTGGACGGGGATGCTCTGACAGGGGGAATTACTCCATGGCCACCCACTCCTGTGCTGCTTCGTATTCTGCCTCCTAGATTTTTTAGCCCACACAGTGAACAATTTTAGTATTTTGAACCGAATCCCAGAGTAATTGTAGATGTCAGCTCCAGCTTCAGCATTCATTTAGGTTAGGGAAAATTGCAGTAGTTTTCTAAGAGAAATGTATGTTATATTCTAGGGTTCCTGATGTTAGCCAGAAGTCAATATCAGAACTGGTATAATGTTAGCTATGAGCTAGCAGCCTGTCTTGCATTAAAAAAGATTTACTGTAAACAACTCGTTTGGCTGCTTTTCTTCCAGCTGACATTTCCACAGTCATCTGCGACAAACCTGAAAAGGCCAGAATACTCCTCGACCACGTGGAGAGGAGAGAAACGCCGGGTCTGAGCTCCATCATCCTGATGGACCCCTTTGAGAAGGAGCTGACGGAGAGAGGAAGGCGCTGCGGGGTTCGCATCCAGACCATGCAGGAGGTGGAGGTATGTTGGCTCTCCTTCTCCTTTTAATATATCTTGTACGTTCTTTAAAAAGACAGTAAAATATCCAGGGATTTGTGAACTGCACGGCAGGTTCAGTGTCTGGAGAGCAGAAAAGAGCAGCTTGTGGCTGATAATACCGATGCTCAGAGCAGCTGCCTCTTAGTGTTATTCCTTGTTGATAGGAGCCAACGTTTCAAACCTTCCTGCTCAAATGAGATATCAGCTGCTATTTAAGCCTGGGAAGGGTTGTTGCTGTTCGAGACACTGTCCTCCTACACGTAAACCTACAGCCTTATGCTTTTATGAAACAGCCAGGAATCCAGCTCACCCATCCCAAGCACTGCCTGGAATCCAGGAATGGCACTGCAGTCGACGCAAGAAGCTTTGTAGAGAAAAGATGACCTAAGTGTTAGCCACAATTTTTTCTGCTCTAGCTCACGCTCCCCCTTAGCAGTTGGCAGCTCGTTAGCAAGTGGGTTACACCACAGGAGTTAAAGTGGAAATAATTATTTTTTTTTCCCCTCTAATCTCTTTCAGGACTGTGGCCGTGAGAGTCGGCACGTGCCTGTGGTGAGTGTTGGCGTGCTGCTTTCCCCACCTGCAATTACAGGCGACTTCATTATATTTATTGCACTGAGAAGAGAGGGAAGGGTTTGCTCCAGGCCCAGGGAAGTCCCTGTGTCCCCCGGGCAGTGTCCTGAGACCCTCTCGGGGGTGGGAGGCAGTGGAGGAGCCCAGGGGCTGTTGATAGACCCACTGGAGATGGGCAGTATTTGCTTCATACCCTCCTCCTGGGGCAATTAACTGAGATAGCTCATCCTTGCTGAACATGTTAATTAGACAGTAATTAAATGCCGTTGTTAAGCCCCACCAGTTCCACTACCTTACCCAGGTGGCACAGGGGGAATGTGTTTGCACCCTTGGCTTTCTGCTGGGGTTTCTACAGCTCAGAAACGCTACCCCGCAGTATTTCTCTGGGATATTTCTGGAAAATTGCATTGATGTTTTCCACTGGCTGCTCATACACGTGCAAAACTTGCAAAAGTGGCCTCTGAATTTCAGGCCACTTATTTATTCATTGGTGACCCGAAATAGCACACATGTGCAGCTGTGCTGAGAATACAGAGATATTACTGGAAATGGAAGCCATCGGAAGCTTCGGGAAGTCGTCCCTGTTGTGGATAACCATGCGTTTCCAGAATTTATCTGGAAATCAGTAAATTATCTCAAGTTTTCCCACACATCTACAGGCATAGATGGTGTCTCTGAAAATACTAGCTGCAAGACAAATATTCCATCACAATCGTCTTACACTAAAGCATGCCCTTAATGCAGCTGGAAGAAAACTTATGGGAGGACTAGAGTCTGCATCAGCTGAAGAAACCTGATAAAAAAGAGCTTTGTGATGTTCTTTTATATTTGCCAAGGGAAATGAAAGCTGTTTATGACAGAGATGAAACATAATTGGTTTGATTTTTAAGTTTATAGAACGACAAGAGTCTGCCATTGACCCTTCTGCATGTAATTGATGTGATTTTTCTTATTCTCCTTGTGTATTTCTAGCCTCCTCGACCAGAAGATCTCTCAATTGTGTGCTTTACTAGTGGCACTACAGGTAAGAGAAGATGTGTTTTAATCTTGACACGTTAGAATAGATTATTGAATTATTTATTAGCACCATCTCAATCTGTGCAAATGTGCTGTTGTACCGATATGGCAATTTCTATGCATTTTTAATATTTAAGAACATATATGTACACACGTTTCTGTAGATCGCAAATTAAAATTAATGATATATTTATTTTTCAATTGAATTCCCTGACACACACTTTGGCAGCACGATTTTGCGGTTGTCTGGAAATCCACCCATGTTTCTGCTGCCCCTTTTGCAGTGTAGTTACGAAGCGCGTGATGGATTGGTATTTATATTCTGCAGATGTTTAAAAAAAACAACAAACAAACAAACCAGAAATGCGGGTCCACAGCTTTCCATTCCCTTTCTCCTAAGCACACCAACATCCTCAGCACCTCCGTCTCCTCTGCAGTGTGTCCCAGCTTGCTCACGTGTTGTCCATGTCCTTGGGTTGGCCCTGAGGCACCACACATTGGGGGACAAGCCTGGGCAGCCCACGCTGCTGGTGGTTCCGTGCTGCTGGGCCCTTTTTCTTGGAGAGGAGCAGCAGCATTTTCCTGCCTGTTCTTAGCAGACACAGTGCTTTCTCCTCACTCCAGACCCTGGTTTTCACAGGGCTTGCAGGCCAGGTTGGACGGGGCTTTGAGCAACCTGGTCTGGTGGGAGGTGTCTCTGCCCGGGGCAGGGGTTGGAACTGGATGGTGTTTAAGGTCCTTTCCAACCCAAACCGTTCTATGACTCCATGAATTTCCGACTCTGGAGAACTCAACCTGTGTAACATCTACCAGAACGCTATCCCTGCAGACACTGCAGATGCACAAGCCATAATCGCTTGGGAACCTGCAGGGAAGGACCACGCTCTGGGGGCTGCTGGAGTGGCTCTTCCATGCTCCTCTGGTCTCTCAGGATTGCCTAACGCTTGGTCCTACCCCAAAGCATCCTCGACTTGGCCTCCGCTCATTTAGGTGAGCAGAAAGTGCTGTTTGATACCAAGCTGCCCTCCGAGGAGGGCGAAGAGAAGACATCTTCACCTTCCACCTCCAGGAGAAGACTCGTACTGCACACCAGGTAGGCAGCTGCTTTATCAACTCCACGTACAAACTCAAAGGGCATTAAAAGGCTTTGGCTTTTTTTACCTTCGTGCATCGTTCTTAGTTTTGGGACCTGCGTACCGAGAACCGTGCCTGGGACTCTGCTCCGTCTCGGCTGTGGGAATTCCTGAAAGGCAAAGGTTGAACCCGGTGCCAGAGATGGACCTCACAGCCACGAGCTGCCAGTGCTGGCTCTGCTGGTGCAAAGTGGCCAGGCTTAAACAGGAATTGTAGGAAACCAAAGGAGCTGTGCCTACACATACGGGGGCACACAATTTCTATCAATTTTAAAGCACAGAGCAATTATTTTTTTTCAAATCACTTTTTTTTTTTAATTTCTGTTTCTAAATAAGAAATTCTGAACAGAGAAGGGGTTTTCTATTTTCTTTTTTTTATTTACAAATGCAAACATAGGTGGGTTTCTTTGTGCTTTTCTCAGGAACATGCCTGAGGTTACAGAAATAGGACCACCAGGGAGCAAATTTGCTTTCTCCCACCCAAACCAGAGATTTCAGATCCCGTAGGTTACCCACAAACTGAACTCTCGCAGCGCAGTGCTTTATGAGCCACCAGCCCATCCTCCGCTGCTGGAGGACTGTGCACATCACCTTCTGGCTCTTCCAGGGGTTGCATCAACACTCTGGTCTGGTTTCTGTGTTGTGTTTTGGTGTAAAAGGCTTGGCTTTTTGTATAGCCCACATCAGGGTATTTTTATTGACCAGATTTAGGTTTTTCTTCCAGAGGATATGTTCTCAAGGGATTTTTCAGTTCTGAAGGGCTCTAGACATATTTGTATGGTGTGAAACAAGTCTTAGCTCTGGTTTGTAAACTGGAAATTGTAGCATTGGAAACAATTTTAGGTGCTTAGAAAAAAAATAACAACCCAGAAGTAGACTTTAATGTGTGCTTTTCTTTGATAGGATGAGATGCCCAAGCGCCTCCCCGGGGAGAAGGGAGAGGCTGAGGTTGCTGAGCTCAACCAAGACCAAATTTCACTGTTTTACCAAGAAACCATCAGCACTCAGAAACGGGCTAAAGCCGTACAGATGTCCCCAAACCATCAGGATATAATTTTTCATGCTGGGTAAAAGACTGCTTCCCAGTGGTTTCTCACAGCCTGCCAGTGCACATCCCCGGCTGCCAGAGGCTCCCGGGAGAAGGAAAAACACATCCCAAAATGCTGATGGATCACACCACCGAGTTAGTGCTGGAGCTGCTACTTGAAATTCCCCTTTAGCGAAGTGGAAAAGGTTCTTCTGTTGCTCATGAGAACTGTCCGACCAGCCCGGCACCGGGAGGAGGAGGAGAAATTGCCAAACCCGGGCTATTAACTGACCGGGATCGCAGCGTAGCCATTTCCATAACAGGACACTGGCAAGGTGTGTCTTTATGAGGAAATTCAAGCTATAGAGCAGTGTTACCGATGTGGCATTGAATTTTTTTTAATTTTTAAATTTTGTTTTAAAGGAAAAACAGTATCACTGCCAGCCTTTTTCTCCCAAAGTAATTCTGGGAAAGGGCTCATAGCAAGGGGTGCACCGCTTCTGCTGGGTTAACTCTTAAAACAGAAGAACTAAAGGAGGACACAAAAATTTACAGGAATCCCCCAGCTCTAAAAGTTCCAGCTCCCCTGTGGCAGCATGGGTTGTTCTGGATCTCTCCTGATGAAGGCTGTCCTGGCTTTGGTGCTGCTGCTCTGCTTTGATGCCTTTCTGGGATGCTGAACCTGCCACGGGAAGGACAGGGGGGAAGGAGACAGGACCTTCACGCTGCTTCCAAGGCACATCATGGGGATTTGAGGAGAGGCACTGAATTTGCATTAAAAGAAAAAAGTCAAAGTAAATGAGTCTCAAAGCATCTGAGAAATCTTCCCAAAAAAAAATCTGGAGAGCTGCGTCAAGGCGCAGGAGGCAGATCTGCCGCTGGCGTAGCCGGAGGGCGCAATCTCCAATTTCCAAAGCAGTTCTGAGCACATTTTCTCCCCTGAGCTGCCCACGCAGAGAAGCGCATTTGGTGCCGCCAGAGCACGGCTGCTTAGCTTAACACCAGGAGCGATTTCTGGATCGTTGGGATGTATTTACAACGGACGTCGGTCAGTGGAGTTTCTCTTGAGGTCTGGATCCACGTCTGCGCCCAGCTGGGAAAATAAGCACCTTGAAACACAACCTGCCAGGCTGTGCTGGTGCCCACAAGCCCCTCTGTCCAACGTGTGAGTGCGGGAGTGGTTGTGGTTGGCAAAGACATCAGCCCCAGCTTTGCCTCCGAGCTTCAGAGGAGGACGAACGTGAGACCATACCTCTTCATCCACAAGTTTTTGGGATGGAGCTACTCACGGAACCACGGAATTGTCAGAGTTGAAAGCGACCTTCTAGAGATCATCCAGTCCAACTCCCCTGCCAAAGCAGGGTTGCCCAGAGCACATCACTCAGGAGCATCCAGGCGGGGCTTGAAGATCTCCAGAGAAGGGGACTCCACACCCTCCCTGGGCAGCCTCTTCCAGGGCTCTGCCACCCTCACCCCAAAGAAGTTCTTCCTCAGATTTGAGTGGAACTTCCCATCTTCCAGCTTGTGCCCGTTGCCCCTCGTCCTGTCACTGGGAACCACTGAAAAGAGTCCGGCTCCATCCTCCTTCAACCCACCCTTTAGACACTTGTCAGCATTAATAAGGTCTCCCCTCAGACTTCTCTTCTCCAGGCTAAAGACCCCCAGCTCTTTGAGCCTTGCCTCATCAGGGAGATGCTCCATTCCCTCCATCATCTTAGTTGCCCTATGTTGGACTCTCTCCAGTAGTCCCCTGTCTCTCTTGAACCAGGGAGCCCAGAACTGGCACCTGGGACTCAAAGGCACCTGGAACATCAAATAGGAATTTTCAGGAAAATATGCTGTGTTCAAAATGTCCTGCTTCAGCGCAATAAATGGGTGCGATAATTACTGCTCTTGTTTGGGCCTTTATTCCGTTATTTTCGAGGCTGGGTGGGAGCGGTGTTGGCCAAGCCGGGAGGACACAGGTCTTGGCCCCAGGGGCTGCTGGCGACCCAGTCTGCAAAATGCTCTAAAACCATGAGGATTAGGTGTTATTTTCCTGTGCTGAGACTGATTGACAAAACACCAGTGCCCCTTCCCCATCTGAGGAAGCCAGAGTGAAGTTCTGGCCGATTCATAATGTGGGGAGGCTGTTGCACTCCTCGTTAATTGTCAGGACACTGCACAGCTCCCGCAGGCATCCCTGCGGCCGGGGAAGCTCCTCCGGTCGGCTTCCGCGCGGCGGGGCGATCGAATTAAAGTCATCTGCTCAAAAACACGCCGGAGGGTGAGAGAGGCTGGCTCTGTAATCTTCCTTCGAGCCGAGCTACACCTTCTTTTGGGGAATGAACCCTTTGAAGGTGATGAGGAGGGACAGTGCGGTGGCAGGAGGACAGGCGCTGCAGGGATGGGGCTCTCGGCTCCGGTTTGTGTCCTCGGAGCCTCCAACCTGCGCGTTCTCTATCTAACGAACACCACATTTTTGGCGTACGAACAGATTAAAAAGCGTAAAAATTGTATTACGGTGCAAAGAGGGATTCTCTGCTGCGGTGGGGGGAGAAAAGAGGGTAAAAAAGTAAATTCTGATGGATGTGTCCGGCAGTGGGGTGACACGTTGGGGCTTTGCCATCTCCTTGTCTCCAGGTCACCTCTGCTCTGCTGCTGGCAACATTAATGACTTCCATCAATTGCAGCCTCGTAGGGTCTTCTCGTAGCCTAATTTCTGCCATGTTTTCTGCATTGTTCAGGTTGCCCAGTGCACAAAGTAAGAGCTTGACAGCCTTTTAAATGGGGTCTGTTGGTGTTCAAGGTAGTTCTTATCAAAATCTGTATGAAATAAACCCTACCCAGAGAGGCTGGGACCCGCCGGGCAGGGCTGGTGGCTGTGCTCCACCTGAGTAATCCCATAAATTGGGCTATTTCAGGTGGAAACTGTTGTTCAGAGTCCCCAGTAGAAATGCTCATGTTATGCCGTGTTTACACTATCATTTTATTCCATTTTGAGGATTGCAGTAAGTGTTTTTGATGCACGTTACTCCACAGCAATAACTAAGAAAGTTACATACATTTTTAAATTAAAAAAAGATAAATTAATATTTTAACCATTTCTTGCTTTGGTTTTTATTAAGCTTTTGGAAATTACTTACTGGCCCATCTCTTAAAATCGCTCTTTGCTTCCTTTCAGGAAACCCCAAAGGTGCTATGCTGACTCACGGGAACGTGGTGGCTGATTTTTCAGGCTTTTTGAAAGTGACGGAGGTGAATACCCTGATTTAGACAATGTTCCCATGTGCAGAGCGTGCGGGTTGAGCTGTGTCCCGGGAAATGTGCTCCTGCAGAGAAGAGGTGAAATTTTTCTTACTCAGAGGGGCAAATCCATGGAAATGGGAGCAGGTCTGGAGCGCTGGAGGGCATTAAATCCCCTTTCCAGCACTGGCTCCCTTGGTCCGGAGGGCTCAAAGTGCTTATGGGGAGCAACTCTGGCTCCTGTAAATCAATTAATTGTTTTCAAATAATTAGGAGGGCAAGCAAACCCTGTACAGCTGCAAGTGGTGCTTCAAAAAGAGGACAGGGTCCGCTTCTCAGGATGCCCACACAGCGTCGCCCTCATTTTGCTGAAAGCTTTCTGCATATAAAGTGTGTGTATATATGAGAACATGTAAGTTTTTACAAGAACGGTTAATTTCATTGATATTAAGGTGTATCTCCGTTTCTGTTGTGTGTATTTTTAAGAAAGCATAGTGCTGGCCCAGCACCCGTATGATGTGTTTCATGCAAAGTGTAAACTTGTGTTTAGGAACAATAGAGGAAGCAGAGTTGCTGTCTCACAACGGATTAAGGATTATATGCAGTGTGTACCTAACAAATATAAATAATCTATTTTTTTTTTTGTAGTAAACAGGCAATTTTATAAAGTAACGATGTATATATGGGATGGAGAATTTTTTACCTGATACCCTGTGCTGGTTTTATTGTTGGTGCTGAGAATACTGCAGTCTGATTACCTTCATCCTTGGGCTTTGTGAGGTTCCCAGGCTGCTGTTGTAAGGGAACTTGGACGCGTGAGGTCAGTGGGATTTCTCACACCACGTGCCCCAAGTGTCTGCAGGGCTGGGGCTTGTGGTACGAAATGTCAAAGGCAGCAGTTGGCTGGGGCCAGCCCTCGGGAGGGAGGGAGGCAGCGAGATGCAGGAATGGAGGCCGATGCGCAGCTACAGCCGAGTTTCAAAGGGCAGGAGCGCCTATTTTGGATGGGAACTAATTTATAGAGGGAGCTGAGGGAGCTGGGCATCTTCCAGGACTGGCCCGCAGGAATGGATTTAGTGTCCGCTGACGGCAATGGGACTCTCTGGTTAATCTCGAGGGTATCAGATGGAGACCCAAGCCCGGTGTAAGTGGTTGTAAATTCAATAGCTTGGGTCACCAGGGATCCTTGGCGAGAGTGTAAATGCCAGGAGCCGATCCACACGATTAGGACAACGTCTAACCATAGTCATGAAATCAAGCAAAGGGCAAAATACTTGAAAGCAGTATCGCTTAATCAAACAAAAATGAGAAGTACTGTAGATTTGCTGTTTACGTGCCAGTTTTGCTTAGTTCAGTGACTTGTATAAACAGAACAGTGGGGTTTTTTTACATGAACCTAGAGCTTTATTATAAGGGTTTTTTTCTCAAATGCCAAGAGGCTGTTTTTATTTTTACACAGAACCGCGCAACCGTGCCAACTGTGAAATACTAACCGCGCCAACTGTGAAATACTACTCAAAGTCATCTTTTTGGTCTGATTTAAAACCAAATCATTTTTTGTCTGGTGACTTTAAGAAGCCCAGACAGACAGGAGCACAGCGAGTGATGCTAATGGTTTTACTTTACTGGGCTTGCAGAAAATGAGGCCAGCTTGAAGTAGCGTATAAATAGATCTGCAGGCCCTGACGGCTTCGTTCAGACTGACACAGAAAATGATGTGAAACGGGGTGCTGAAAACCCCTCGCAGTCAACCCTGTTTGACTTCACTAGGCAACGGTTGGGAGAGCGTACCCACATCTCGCTTGCCCAGGTTTAACTCCAATAAAATACTCCCCGAGGAAGAAAATCCCAGGCCTTCATCCACCGCCACGTTCCGGGTCACGGACCGTCGATTCTGTCACGGCAGTGGAGATGCAAAGCGGGTATAAACTGCTAATACTGGGAGCTAATTGATTTTTATACCCATTTTCCACTAAGCACCGGCTTTGGTCCAAGTTATTGGGTAATCAAGCTTTCAGGATTTTTAATCCATAACATTACGGCAAGAATTTCCAATTTCCCTTGGAAATGCAGGGAGAAAGGCTACTTCTTCTTTTGGGGCATGGGTCAGGTAAGGCTCTCAGAGCCTTTTTTTATGCCAGCCTGCGAGGCTTAAAACCTTGAGTTAAACCTGCAAGACTTAAAACCTTGGCACAGCAAAGACTTCAGTAATTTTTATTTTTTGCATCATTTTTCCAGCCTTCTTTTTCCCCGCTGCACCTGTCTGTGGGGAGGCAATAATGCCCTTAAAAATCACATTTTAATCACTTGAAGTGATGAGAAACACTAACAGAAATCATTACATTTTGCAACTGAAAAAAAACCCCAAACATTAATTTTTCCAACATGTTCTGATTCAAATCACTGATTAACCTAAGGAAAAGGAAAAAAATAAATAAATCTATAGCTTTGACTTGAGTAACACTGGGAATCTCTGCTGGAATGTGGAAAGCTGGGGTGGCTGTGGAGCCCCGCTGGTTTCCAGGAGGCTCCTGCGGGTCCGCACAGGGCTGGGCGTCCAGATCCTGGGCTCAGCATCTCATGGTAGATAAAAACGGATAAAAAAAGTTGGGTTCTCTCCGGGTGAGCCTCTGTTTCCAGCGTGGCTGCGATAACGCCTTCTGCCGTGGAGAGCCCTCTCCGCTGCCCTGTGTGTGCATCTCCGTGCTCTCTACTCCTCCTGCTAACCCAGCTCCATTGATGCTGTGGCTTTTAACGCTTCACTTCGTACGCTGCTCCCTTCCTCTCTCGACGATCTTTCCCCTTTTGCTCCTCTGGTGCCATGTTTCTTTTTTCCTTTTTTTTTTTTTTTTTTATTGTTTTTTGATTTTCTTGTTGTCTTCCTGTCAGTGTTTCTTTCCTTTCTGTCTCCCATGCCCTTCACCTGCAGAAAGTGATCTTTCCGAGACAGGACGATGTGCTCATCTCCTTCCTGCCTCTGGCTCACATGTTTGAAAGAGTTATACAGGTAAGAAACCTGCCCTGACTGACGAGGCCTCCTGGGGCTCCTTGTGTTTTCTTCCAGAGTCAGTGGTCTCCTACTTGTGAGGATGTACACATTTCCTATTTGCCTTTAGCACACATGTTTGAGAGAATGGTACAGGTAAGGTCCTAGTGTCAGTGGAAAGCATCTTCTTCTTTTTTCCACGCCAAAACCGGAATAAAACACTAAATAACCAGCGGTATCTCGTAGCACTAAAAAAAAAAACCAAAACCCACCTTGTACTCCAGAAGCGCCACGTGCATAACGCCAGGGCCCGGCCACCCGTCTCCATGACGTGGCCACGAGTCCAGAGCCATTCCGGGAGAGCTTCCCAAGCTCTCCAGCTTACAGCTCTGAGACTGGAGAATGGCCCTTCGTCAACCAGCAGAAACTGCCACCCGTGCCATTTTGGGGGCAGCTTTTCAAATCACTCTACGACCGGGCGTCACGGGAGTAAAAGGATTTTTTTTTCCCCTGCCGTTTTCTACATCAGCTAAAATCTTTTTATTGCGTAAATAAGCGGATCTGCAAATAAAAACTTGCAGACACTGAAAAAGAGGGAACTAAGAGCGCGGTGTGACACACGTGATCCTCCTGGCAGGGCAGCGTACGGTGGGCATTAACTGGAAGCCAGCGTCCCCTGGGAATAATGGCAAATAGAAGTGCTAACTCCTGCCAGGCGGCAGAATTGACTGTTTGCGTCCCTTTTTTCTGAAGCGAGAGGTGATAATTTGTGCTGAAGTTGGTAGGTGAGGGGAGGATAATTCACACTGCAATCAGTGTGTTAGGGAAGCCAGTGAGACCATCACACCAGTTCTCCCATTCTCAGAGGCTGCGAGCTAAAAACGATCCAGTATGTGAAGGTCGGATCTGGATTCAGCCACTGCTCTGTACTTCCTCAGGGAGGACTGTTTCGGGCTAAAACCGTAATTTCTTGAGTCAGACAAGAATATAAGCCTCCCACTTCTGAGTAACGTCTGGGCCAGAAATAATATATTCTGCCCTGTTAAAAAAAACCACAACAAAACAACTTGCAAATTGGAAGTGAAAGTCCATGAATGATTTGGAGAATTACAGCCCAGCCTAAATGCACTTGTAACTCTAATTTTTCAAGGGCACTTTGGGCACAATGGCACCACTATTCTGGCAAACTGCTTTGCCAGCAAAGAAGAATATAATTATTAAAAAGTCATTTGATGGGGAGGAAAAAAAAGTTAGAAACATTTGAAATATGTACGTCTGAACCAAAGGATGTTCAGGTTAATCCTCTCTACTAAAAAAAGCCCATCAATATAAAGGTTTTTTTCAAAAAGGTTAAAAAGTCATTTCCAAAAGGATTCTGAAGAGCAAGCACTGCGGCAGCTTCCCTAGATTTAGCCAATGTTATTAGTTCCTGGAACTCACAGTTAAAATTAAACACATACATTCTTCAAAGCTAAGAATTTCTAGTAGTTGTTTATAATTCCCAATGAGCACACCGATTATATATATATATCTATTTTATTTTATTTAAATTCACATGCGTGTGCAGTGTAAAACACAGATTTGGCAGAGTGGTGTGTGTTAAACCCACATCACACGCACAACATTCCTGTGCTTCAGCTGATGGAGAGACAGTCTCTGACCGGTCGACAGAGCCGTGAGAACCCTCCGGAGAGTACTAATGGATCTTTTTTTTTTAGGAGTAGCACAAAAAGACTTGAATGTCTCTTAACTAAAGCAGTTAAAAAATTCTTATTTGGGGAGGAAAGCCGACCAAAGGGAGCTGACGTTTTCCACCTGCCCCTTGCAGAGCTCAGACAGCTCGGGAAGGCTGAGGATGCTGCCTCCTGTTGCTCTCCAAAAGCAGGGAAGGGATGCTGGTCTCTGATGAAATGATAAAATACCAGTTTTACCAAGTTTAGTGACCGGTCCTCTGACTACCAGAGCTGCCGCTTCAGCTGCCAGTTGGCTCATCGCAGGCAGCCTGCCCGGCCCGATCCCGCACGTCCAGCTCTATTCTGATCCGATTAAAGCGGCCTCTTTTCTTCCCGAGTACAAAACCTCTGGATCTGTCGTTTCCATCCGAGTAAAGCACCTTTTACGAAGTGGGCTTCTATTTCTGGGATACAGGATCAGGCACTGTATTGCTAACCTAGTCTACATTGTTGTATTTAAACAAAACTAAAGTATTAACACCTAAAAATCGGTATGTTTTACGGTGTTTCTTAATATGCATTTCTTTATTGACAGTAGGCCCTCGTGCTGTGAGCTGCTGTGGTAGGTCTGGGCTTCAGGGGAGAAGTCACCTCCAGAATCTGGCCGTAACTGACCTCTCCATCCCCTTATGCAGGGGACGAGGGGGAATCCCTTCTAAAAGCTTTGTTCTTCCAGAAACAGGGGCAAATTTGGTAGATGCTGAATGGCCAGTACTGAAAAGTGCCCAGAACTACCCAACTATTTCTATTCAGTGCAAAATTTACCATTACATTTATATGTATTTCTAAAGCCCCAGGGTTTTTTTGCCTTACTGAGAGTAGAATTTCGGGAAAGGCACTTCTGTGCTTGGGAGGAGGGATGCTCTGCCGTGGGAATTCCAAGCCGAGAGGTTCCATGTGCTCCTTTTTCTTCCCCTTCAGTCTGTGGTGTATTGCCACGGAGGGCGCATCGGGTTCTTCCAAGGAGATATTCGTCTCCTGTCTGACGATATGAAAGCGCTGCGTCCAACCATCTTCCCCGTCGTGCCGCGGCTGTTAAACAGGATGTACGATAAGGTGAGTTTAATTTTGCTCATTTTATAACAGTAAAATTTATCTCCCTTTAATAGTTCTCCAAAAGGATTCCCTTACTCAGGGAGATTTCCTGAGCAGGGGGTACTGTTTCTGCCCTACTGCAAACACATTCTTACCCAGCCTAACTGATACAGCTGCTCCAATCTCTGTGTGTATGTATATATATATATATAAATATATATATATGTAAAATGTTGATTTACAGAGACTTCTGGCACGGCTATTGCATGTTCATATGAAATCCCTCTGTATGAGCCTCTTCCTCACTGAGGTTACTGGTGACATTTCCAGAGACGAGGGATTTTGAAACCCCAATCAAACCTGGGTGCACCAGGGCTTTTTGTGCCTTTCAACCAGTTTTGGAACTCGAGTCTCTCTTTCTGGTGGCATTGACAGCTGAAAATCAGGGACTGCAAAAAGGCTATGAGGATTTGGGCAGTGTGAACGGGAGGTTGGCTTTTGGATCTAGAAATCTTCAAAACTAAGAGATGGTCTTGAAAGGTATTTAAGACAGACAGGTCTGGTTATCGATGTAAATCTGTTTGACCAGCTGGGAATATTTATTCTTCAGAAGACTTATCTTCTAAAGATGAGCTTAAGCAGGAGCTACTGATTTAATTTTTCCCCAAGGTCAGGACTGTTGGCTCAGGGGTTCTGGTGCCTCATTAGAGGGACGGGTACGGGGACGGTTCTTGTTTGTAGCTTGTGCTGGTGTCTGATTATGCTTAGGGAAACACAGCCCCCATCACCTCATCGCCTATACCTGCTCTACCTGCCACGTATGCAAGTTGCTCATTCCTGGTTGCTCAGATTTCATTATTTCATGAATCCCATCATAGAAATCATATAGAAATTGCAGTCCTGTAAATCTAGTTAAAGCCTACCCCACCATCCTTTCTTTTTTTTTTCCCCCCCAAAGGAACAGGACGTACAATAGCAAACAGGGTGCAACAAACCACTCTTTGTTTTTAATCTGATAAAAAAGCCATGGTGTAGTCTTGTTTAACTGTACTGCCAAGGGAACTGTGCCCCACCTGGCAGAGCTGTCATGGTGAGCGCAGCAGCCGATGTCTCCTCTCTCCCCGCAGATCTTCAGCCAGGCAGACACGTCCCTCAAGCGCTGGATCCTGGAATTTGCTGCGAGACGGAAAAAGGCTGAGGTTCGAAACGGGATCATTAGAAACGACAGCCTGTGGGATAAACTTTTCTTTAATAAAATACAGGTAAGAAATTTAAGAAAGGAGGCGGGAGTCAAAGGACTGTAATTTCTCCCAGCAATCACTGATTTCCTGAAAGTCAGCGTGGTCCTCTTGCCTGGTGATGACCGTGGGCAACTGCTGCTCACTGAAAAACTGAATAGAAAAAGGAAATGGAGTGCAGTTTGTTATTCCACTTTTGCCGTAACTTTTGCCATATATTATTTTTTATTTCGGTATTTATATTTTAAGCATTGTGCATAAGATGCCGAAATTTCACTTCCATGGGGGACAGCTTTCCAGAGGGGAAGGGAGAAGGCAGACTAAGGTGGCTTTTGCCACATCCCCCTTCAGCAGCAGCGAGAAATCACCGATTTGCAGAATAGTGCCATTTTTTCCCAGCTCTGAGAGACCAGCCGTGCCCTGGCACAGGCACCAAGGAGGGATGTGATGTGGTGCAGAGGCACTTGCCCTCTGCCGGCTGCAGTCGCCCAGAGGCAGACTCGTAGCCTCCTGGCCAACAGCAGGGCTGCTGTCACCCCCTTGGTTATTTGGGTGCTCTGCCTCGTGGGGACAGGGACCCACCGTGGGCTCTGCCCATGTCCCACAGGGGAAGGGTTTCTCCTCGCTCACCCCCAGCACCAGGCAGGGGAGAGGACCCCATCGAACTCACCCCGCTCTGCTCCCACGGGGGATGGGGATCGGGAGGGGGGTCAGGAAAAGAGGAGTATGAGCAAAGAGATGTCGCTCCAAAGTTTTCTGCAAATTCTCTATGGATATGACTGGGTTTGGGGTTGGGATTCAACTGGGCATATTCAAAACTGCTTTTTTTTTCCCCCAGGAAAACAAGAATAAGGGCGTAGAGAAAAATGCACGCGTAAATCATGGTTTAACAAGAAGGGAAAGAAATGAGAATGCCCTGCTGTTTGCCACACATCTCCTCAGTAAAAAAAAAAAAAATATTAAATTGGCTTTATACCAGTTTTTTTTGGCTCTGCACTGCTCCGGGAGGCTCTGATTACTTCATTTTTTAGATTTTTTTTTTTTTTTTTAATTGGATAACTTATCTGGAGACATGCCGCTTTATTTTTAACTAAAGAGACTGACTGTACTTTTTTGTCTGCGGATTAGTTGTCCTCGGTTTGCAAAGCGAGGCCGAGTTCAGAGGAGGCTGAGGGGGGCGCAGACAGGAGGGGAGCCTGGCTGCATATTGATTCAGGACCTGGCGAGACAGGCAGGCTCAATCCGGAGCCCGTTTCTTTTGTGCTGGGTTTTTTCTTTTTACTCGTAGAATAA
>VXAK01008286.1:133793-148177 GCA_013399435.1 Arenaria interpres
AGGCAGGAAAAAAAAAAAAAAAGAAGTAAAACACGACACAGGAATTGATGTAATGCCCTCCACAAATATTTGAAGGTCATCTGCCTTCAAAAAGGGACAGCATTGTTTTAGATGGCTTGGGAGCCAAGTCATGAAGAAGACGAGGTGCAAATAAAAACTGGAGGGGGGGAAGAGTGTGGTTTTTTTTACACAACAGTTCCCGGAGCTGCTGTGTGTCCCTCAGGCCGGGGCTGGCTCCCCCCGGGCACCGGCATCCACGGGAGGGGAGACCGAGCCTCTCGTCCTTCCAGGCGTGGGAATCCCACCCCTGGACATTGAATGTTTTTTTTCCTTAGGGGACTAATTCTACCTGCGAGGGACGCAATTATTTCTCCTAAGATTTAGCCGGCTTTTTATTCCTGAGGGAAGATTCAGGGCCACTTCGTCTTTCTGCCTCTACTCTGGTTAGAGCATTTTGGGCAAGTTCTGAACCGGCAACGCTCGCGGACGCTGCCGGTTTGGCCGTCGGTGGTAATTTCTGATGTTTGCTTTTGTTTTCTCCTGCTCTCGACCAGGCGAGTCTCGGCGGCTGCGTTCGCATGATAGTGACGGGGGCTGCCCCCGCGTCTCCCACCGTCCTGGGCTTCCTCCGCGCCGCCCTCGGGTGCCAGGTGGGCTGATGGAGATGTTCCTTTACTGCCAGCTGGGAAACACGCTGCGGTTAAGCATGACGATGGGTTGGGACCTCAGAACTGCGTCTGGGGACCGGTTCCCCACCATCGCTCCCACTGGTGTCCCCGCAGCTCTGCTCCCACAGCCCTGGGCTGGACTGGGAGCCACTGGTGGCTCCAGCAGCGGGCCAGTGCCGCGGGCAGCTGCCAAAAAATTTCATGGACTCATCCCACCCATCTCTCAGCACTTAATTGAGTATGTGCAATTAAATGTGCTCGTGCATGTGCTAGGAACTTCATTATATGAGTCTTCTTCTATATATAAATAGCGAAAGATAACCTTCAGATGGCAATTTAACCCACCGAAGATGACCCCTGGGTTATTTCTCTTCGACTAGGAAGCCCAGGGCAACTAAAAAGCCTCATTCAAGAGCCTAAAATTAGGCAAAAAACATGTTAAAAGGTGTCTTTTCAAAGTGTCCCACCAAAATACCTTTTTCCTCCCCCACTAATAAATTCCTCTCGTAGAGTAACACAGTTCCTGACTCAAAAGCTAAGTGCTTGAACTTGTCTTCTCACTATTTTCGGCTCTACAGAGGCCTGGTAATTTTCAAATAATACGACATGAATGACATTTTGTCCACAGTGAGGGCCAGGGGAGGTGTCCCTGTGTTTGACATGAGCCCCTGCGTCGCAGCTGGTGGGATCAGCTCACCGGAGAGCGAAACGGGGAAATTCTTTGAATTATTCTTCTGTTTTAAAGATACCTGTTTCTCTGTCAGGTTTATGAAGGTTATGGCCAAACAGAATGCACAGCCGGATGCACCTTCACCACCCCAGGTGACTGGACATCAGGTAGGAATTTTCTTCCACCGTTTCCAGACAGGAAAAGAAATGCACGTTTCTTTTGAAAATTCCAGACTGTAACGTCACAGGGTGTGATGCAGCATTTGCCAACCGTGTGGATAATCTTCAGCAAATATGATGTTCTTTACAGCGTCTCTAGTCCAGAATAAATAGGCAGGGATCGGATGTGGGGCGCGTTTTCCTGGGGAGGTTTGTAATTGTCCCTTTGAGCAATTGTTATTCGCGATACTCTCATCTCTGCACTCGCAGCCCTGAGTCCTCTCTAGAGCAGCGGAGCTGAATTTAGAAGTATGTTTGTTAGAATGAAATGCTGGAACAAAGGAACGATGATTACATTCATGTACTCAGCGAGCAAACCCCGGCTTCGAATACAGATCCACCACCACTCAATACTTTATATATTTCAGGCTTTTGAAACTTCTGAATCTTGTCACAATCACATAAAAATGAGCACTAAGTGGGAGGTGTCCCTGCCCACGGCAGGGGGGTTGGAATTCAATGATCTTTAAGGTCCCTTCCAACTCTAACCATTCTATGATTCTATGTTAATACCTACAAGTACCATGGCTTAATTTCTTCTTAATACAATTCATCAGTATTTATAAAAAAGTTTTGAAATGGGTATCATACTCATTCAAATGAATACCAGTAGGAAACCCGGACATCGGATATTAATGGGTCTGGCCAGTTTAACATTTTTGGGCCATCTCTTTGGGTTTCTTCAACCCCAAACCAGCCTCTTGCAGATACTGGTGTGTGCTGGGGCTTGCTGGCCCCTGCCTGTGCCCTGGGCAGCACGGGGCAAAGCACCACTTGCTGCATCCTCATCCTTGGGGTGCTTCCATCTGGCTCCTTGGCAAAACAAGACTACGCAGAGTGCTGTGACACAGAGCTGGGACTCCTCTCGTTCCAGTCTGTCTTTCCTAGCGGCTATTTCTGGGGGGAAAAGGCCTGTTTTTCACAGTGCAGTGCTCGAGCTGTGCTTGTCGGCCACAGCAGGCTTTGTCCCAGCTTCATCTTCAGAGAAACTGTAGGGCTGGGGGAAGCCTAATTCGGTGCAGCTGGAATTCCCAGGGGATTATAGCCAAACAGAAGGTTCAGGTATTTGGTCTTAATAATGCAAAACCATAAGTGAGGAAATTATTTCTGCAGGCAGACACAGCTGCTGCAAGAACATCCAGGGTATCTACAACTGTGCAAGTGACTAATCACAAAATGCTAAGTATTGTTTCCAGGAGAGATGAGAAGTGACTTGATAACTTTGATTTCCAGGTCATGTAGGAGCCCCTTTGCCCTGTAACTTAATCAGATTGAAGGATGTGGAGGAGCTGAATTATTTTGCTTCCAAAGGAGAAGGAGAGGTAGCAAATCACATTTTTATATCAAATTCTCACTAGTTAACGCTGTATTAAGTAGTTCTGTAGTTTTAGAAGCATTTTACCTCTGTAAGGTGCATGGTTGCAGATGTGTTACTTTTTACAATCAGGAAAAGAAAACGTCAATGCAGCAATAAAGCAGCAGAGCACTAATGAAAAAGGGGCTGTGGCAGTAATTCCAGCCAATGCCATGCCTGATTACTTTAAAAGCTAAGACTGAATTAATTAGTTCAGCTGAGAAGAGCTGAATTGCTGTGATTTCTACATCGCTGATATTTCTGTATTGCACAGAAATTAAACTTACTGAAATAACTGTTTTTAACTGCAAGCTGAATGCAAACCAACTTCAAGCAAATCAGTTTTGAAACCCCTACTTCGTACTTCCATTAGTCTGAAAAAAATCCATGGGTAATTTTATAACAGAATATATTTTAGCTTCATGGAGGACAGTCATTAAGTCAACCTTTAAAATATTTCAATTTTAGTGAATGACGATTTAGCTTGTTAGACTTTACAGCAGAGTAATAAAATAATTTCTCAGCAACTCTGACTGTTTTGCAGATATGTGTGAAAGGACCCAATGTTTTCAAAGGTTACCTGAAAGATGAGGAGAAGACAACCGAAGCTCTGGACCAGGAGGGTTGGCTTCACACCGGGGACATCGGGAAATGGTTACCGGTGCGTACTGACCAGATGCTCAGTTTTGATGTCAGTTGTATTATCCCCTGTAAATTTTCAAGTATTGAACTTAGATTTCCAAGCAGATCTATCTTTACCAAGGATCGAGTTAATATTTTGCAGAATAATCTCAATAACTCAGTGAAGCATTTTGTGGCAATTCAAAGAGCTCTTGTAAGTCAAAGACTGCTTACTGAGTCACTGGGGTTAAATAACTTCTCTGGGAACTCTCTTTTCTTTCTCCTGACAGAATGGGACTCTTAAAATTATTGATCGGAAAAAGCATATATTTAAACTTGCTCAGGGGGAATATATTGCACCGGAGAAGATAGAGAATATCTATATCCGCAGTGACCCTGTCGCCCAGATCTACGTCCACGGAGACAGCCTGCAGGTAAAAACTAAGTTTTCAGAAAATCTTACTTTACTTTTTGTAAATAGAAGACAAAGAGCTGGTGTGACCTGAAGCAGCTTGGAGGATGTTGCGGCCAAAGATCAAGCCTTTAAATTTGAAATAGTCTCACCCTCTTGGGTCTCTAACCCTCTCCTTTGCCACGCTGCCTGCGGTAAAGCCAGACGAAGGGCAAAGCCACCGCCGCTCCACCACCACTGCCTACACATTTTGACCAATCTCATCCTATTTATTTGCATATTTATACAAACACGTACAGCGTCTGAAACCACTGCAATTCATCCCTCTACATTCCTTGGCCACAAACATGAGGTTTCCCTTGGCATCGGAGTTTGCCTGGACTCACAAGCCCAGGAGCTGAGTGTGTATAAGTGATACGGGCTGTGTTCTGCTCTGCCTGATGCCTGTGAAAAAAATAAGTAATTAATATCCAAGCAGAACACAAACTCAACTGAAGGTATCAAAATTGTTGTCACAGAGGAACAGCCACAGCGAACCATTTTTTTTTATCCGAGGAAAAGGCACAAACACTAAAAATATATTTCGCTATGACGCATTAGCAAATTATTGACATAATTAAACAAGAAGTGATAAACATTTAGCAAATTCAGCTGGCTTGTGCATTCACTTCAGTGTGATTAAATGTGATTCAGCTTTTGCCTGCAACTCTCCTTCTCCTTCACCTCCAGGCCTTTCTGGTGGGGATCGTGGTGCCTGATTCCGAAGTCATGCCGGGCTGGGCAAAGAAACGAGGGTTTGATGGAACTTACGCAGAACTCTGTAAAAATAAGGTTTGTCTTTCTATCTGTCTGAAATACAGACATTTTTTCACTGTAGCATAGCCTAGTTCGAGTAGGTGTCTTATTATTAATGATCTCGGTGACAAGAGTTATTTCCTCGCTGAAAATGAAGTGGGGTTGACGTGGGTACGGTGACGTGCGCTGACTGTACAGACCTCTGCAAATTCCCACTTGGGGGGGACCAAGGGTCTTTCAGAGGACACCGGGACGGCAGCAGGAGAGCTTGTGTTTGCTTAGATGTCTTAAATCAGGACCCCAGCCTTATTTACACACGCTCGTTAATCCTGAGCAATCGAGTGGGATCAGATCAATGAGCACTGGTGCCACCAAATCATCCCACTGGTGTATGTGGGGAAAAGACATTGAGGGGCTGGAGCGGGTCCAGAGAAGGGCAACGGAGCTGGTGAGGGGTCTGGAGCACAACAAGTCTTGTGAGGAGCTGGGGGTGTTCAGCCTGGAGAAAAGGAGGCTGAGGGGACACCTTCTCGCTCTCTCCAACTCCCTGAAGAGAGGGTGTAGCCAGGGGGGGTCGGTCTCTTCTCCCAAGGAACAGGCGATGGGACAAGAGGAAATGGCCTCAAGTTGTGCCAGTGGAGGTTCAGATTGGAGATTAGGAAAGATTTTGACACGGAAAGGGTTATTAAGCCTTGGAATGGGCTGCCCAGGGCAGTTGTTGAGGCACCATCCCTGGAGGGATTTAAAAGCCGGGTTGCCATAGTGCTTAGAGACATGGGTTAGTGATGGGTTTTTTATCAGAGTTAGGTTGATGGTTGGACCAGATGATCTTAAAGGTCCCCTCCAACCTAGACAATTCTATGATTCTAGGATTGCAAATTTAAGCATCTATGTCATATATGTTTGCAAATATAACCTTACTTTTCATCCTGAGGAAACACTTAACATCACCGCACTTAAGTTTAATGCTTGTACATTTCTCCAATAGAATATTTGCTAATTATGTATTGAGTATCAATAGTACTAAGCATCAATAATATCAATTCTGTATTAACTATCAATAACCTGAACGTTACTCTGAAACCTGTTTTCTTGGTGAAGAATGACACTAATTGCATTTAAGTCTGACTGATATTTCATGAAGAATTTATGCATTTTAACCCAGGAGCTGCAGCAAGCGATAATGGAAGACATGGTACGGTTAGGTAAGGAGAGTGGACTCCATTCCTTTGAGCAGGTAAAATGAAACAAGTAATGCATTATTCAGCACGGCCAGACAAGCAAATTTGTCCATTTGCATTGAATTGGGGATTTGTCAGCATTTGTCCTGTTACTACATATCCTTGTTGCAGCTGCACAGGATGTTTTCTGAGAGCGAGCTTTATTGCTGGCAAATCGCATTTGTTCCTTGGACAAATACACAGGCTGTGATGCTGCCTCCCACTCACGCCTGAAATAGGAATTAAATTTAGTGAAAATTTGGGGCGCAGAGGTAAAAATCTTATCCAAGGACAGGGATAATCTCTCCAGTCTGACAACCAGGGCTCAAGATAAATATCTGTAGGACTCTGGTGCTTCTGCCACGGAGAGTGCTGTTAAGAAACTGGGTCACTAATTACCATTCTTATAAACAACCTAGGAAATGCTGCTGGTTTACTTATTTTCAACCTGTGCACCGATTCTTTTCTGGTGCTTGTGTAAATATTTCTGCAACAGAGCTACAAACACTTCAGAAGGAGAGCTCTGAAGTTACCCACGGATCACATAGCATTAAAAACACAGTAAAAATAAATAAATCCACATTTTAAAATGTCTCAATGGTTATTTCTTTTACAATAATGGACATTTTAATCATTCCATATAATTAGCAAGAGCCTTTTTACTTTTGTTTAGACTGTTTCTGGGTGGTAATTCTAATGAGTAATTCACCGTATCTGAGTGTAGCAGAAGCACCATTAAACATAAACTCGTTCTTCTTCATTTCTCGGTTAAATATGCAAATGAAATGAGAGTAAGAAGAAACGAGTTTTAAAATTAAATTCATGATAAAGCACGGTTTGCAATGAGTGTCATTGTCTGTGGTAGGAACAGTTTGCTCCAGCCATAGTCTTCATGATATAAAATATCCTCAAGTGATGTACTCTGCCAGCAGTTTGCAAATAACAGAGCAGTGAGGAGAGCATTGGCTTCTTTCTGAAAGTTAAGAATATTTTGCTTTTCAAAACTAAAGGGCTTCAAAATTGACGTTTCTGTTGCAATATGTAACCTTAAAACCGAACTTTGAGCCAGTTATTACTGCTAATGCCCTTGTGGGATGGGATGGGATGGGATGGGAGCCCCCTTAGGTGGAAGAACCACTCTTTATCGTCCTCGTCTCCAGTGCCAGAGCCTGAGCTTGGACCTTGGGCTTGGACGTGACAACTCTGCCTTTGGTCACCAACTGCCGCCAGGGCACAGGCTCTGAGAGCCTGTGCAGTGAGGGAGGGAGGCATTAATAGCACAAAACACCAATTTTTGGGAAGGACGTCACTGGGGGAGGAACTGGACCACAATGCTTACAGGGGAAAAATGAATCACGTTATCTAATGGGAACTTAAAAATTGATTTTCTGTCATATTCCTGTGACTCCCAGTCTTAGAAAATGCAAACTGGTCTGGTTTGGGGAATCACGAAAGCAGCAGATGGCTGGGGCATTTTGTCTTAAATCGGTGGGCTGTGACCAGTCAGGCAGCAGTTTTCTGCTTTCTCCCGCACCAGCACTCCCATAAAGGCACTGGGAGGAAAAGCTGGCTCCCATCTGCGCTGCCAGGCTCCCTGCTGTGCTCAGAGGCACCGCCGCTAACAAGGGCAGCCTTGTAAAACCCCCTTTGCCTAGGATGAACGATTTCACATCATTTTAATTAGCTAGTAAACCACCGTCAGTTCTTCTTCCGTCAAGCTGCTTGTGGTGTACGCTCCTTGTACCTTCACGATAATTTTGCAAGACCGCATCGGCGCTGCTTAATTCCTTTCCCCGTTGGGTTAGGACGGTGTTTCTCAGCACAGCTCCCCCCCTGCCCCGCTTTTCCAGTCTTTCAGCCCTGTGAAACTCGGCTGTTCCAGTGTCACAGACGGCGACGCTGGCCCTCGCGCTCCGCCTGGCTGCGCTTTGCCCTTGGGCTTCATAGGGAAGAGACGTTTCCCTGCTCATTCTCCCGGCGAGCTCCCTTCTGCGCCGGCTTTTGGGAGAACAAGCCAGGAAAGCAGGAGCAGCGAGGGGTGGCGGAGGGATTTAGCATCACCTTGGAAAAGTTGGGAAGGTGGGGAAAATCCTGGGGGCCCTGAGTTCCAGGCACAGCCAGAGGTAACACAGCAGGGCTGGCGTGAGAAATTACGCTTCTTGAGTGGGATGCCTCTAATTTTTGCTATAAATATATCCCTTTTTTTTTTAATCCTAGGTCAAAGCCATTTACATTCACTCTGATATGTTCTCAGTACAAAACGGTTTGTTGACACCAACGCTAAAGGCAAAGAGACCAGAACTGAGGGATTACTTCAAAAAACAAATAGAAGAGCTATATTCAAGCATCTCCATCTGAAATCACAGGAAGAATCTTCTGAATAATGGACTTTGTAGCAATATTAGAATAATACTCAAAAGTACAGAGCCAGAATGACACAGCTGAAATGGATAAGCATCTGAATCTTACATTTGAGCCTTTCATTGTCCTAGGACTTCACCACTAACCATATTTTTCCTTCTTTTTTTCCATCAGGTGTGATACAATTTATTTTTTACTTTATGTACACAGTAGGGTACTACTAAGAATTATGCTAAATTGCCATAAAATATACAGAAATTTCAGTCTATGACCAAGTAAATTACGGAAACTTACCTTATTAATAACTAAAAACATTTCTAATTAAAATAGGGAAAATTTCAGGTATGTCTGTCAGTATTTGATTGTATATAACCAAATACATTAGAAACTAAAATTGTGAATAATTCAGTAATGTGGTCTACCTCAATCAATCAGCGATGGATGGTGAAAGTCTGTTTTCCCTGATCTGGAAACTTTAAGCTGGATATTGGTTTATATATTAAGTGATAGTTTTTATATTTTCCAGGACATAAATTCCATGGATTTGATTTAATCATTGATGACCTAACTAACAACTGGAATAGAAATAGGAACGGATCTCCCTCTATTTGTACTTAATAGACCTATTAGTATATTACATCTAACGGATTAGCATTACCTTGAAATTACAGGAACGGGTTAGGAAGCGATAGGATAGGTTTCCCTCTCTTTCCTTTCCATCTGAACTCAGTCCGTACATGGCATGCTGATTCTGCATTAGGGCCTCCTTCAGCACAGTGCACTCACGGGCATCCCAACTGCTCCCACCCAGAAGGTTGCAGAAGCACCCCTGGCTCTGGGGGAGCTCATCCTAACCCGTACCCTCCTGCTCCCTAATTTATTACTTTACATGCTGCTAATACCACGTAGTCCAGTTGGACTAACTCCCTGCCAGAAACAGTGCTAAAGGAAACGGAGCACAAAGGTATATACGCTGCGATTCTGGACGGGGCTTGGCACAACAAATTGGTTTTTTCGGGAGAAAGGCCAGGCTGGGATGCAGCAGGGGAGGGCATCCTTCGGCTGGCCAAGGAGGAGGAAGAAATATGGCTCCGAAAAGCCCCCGGGATGGGCAAAAAGCTGTGTTGGAAGGTGTCGTGATGTGGTAAAACGTTGGATGTGGTTGCAGAAAAGCCTGCTGAGAAAACATCCCTGCGTTCAGACGTCTGGAAGCCCCAGTTCCCACTGTCACCACTTCCACTTGGAATAAAGAGCAAGGAGTCTGGATGAAACCCGGGCTTTCGCAACCAGCTGCAGGAGATAAGTCCCATGTGGAACAGGAAGGGACTCCAGAGCTCTCTCTCCTGATACAAAGCACGGTACAAAACACTGAGAAAACTTGTCACGCCGAGTCGCTTGAATACTTGGGACAGTCAGGTGGCTTCCTTCTGCTAAACAGGGTCCTAAATATATCTGTGTATTTTACTAGCTGCTGCTCGTTGCACCAGTGCGTACTAGCATGGAGCTGTGCCTGCTAGATCTTCTTTGCTAGGACAGTGAAAGCACACTTATTTTCTCTCTTAAACTGGAATCCACAGTAGACTTTTGAAGCTCAAAGTTTAAATTTTTAAATCTAAGTGACCTCTTATTCTCCCTCTGAAATTCCATTGCATGCTTCAAAATGAAATAAATTGAATGAATGAGTTAGTGTTACACAAAGACTGATTTATTAGGGTAATTTCAGAACAAAATGATACAAAGGACGCCATAACTTAATCACTCATAAAAAGAACATAGTGATTTGATTTATCAAATGTGGAAGGATTTGTCTGAATCCCCATTTTTGTGCTCGATTCCTCATTCGCTTCCAGCGAATCAGTCCAAAGCAAATAAGAAATACCGCTCCTGTGATCTGATGGCATCGCACAGTTATTTTTCACTCGTGCACAGCAACGGTATCCCTGGGGAATTTGCGGCTGCCACGTCTACGGAGGATAGGAATTACTGTATAAAATCTGGCTCTCTAGGTCAAGTCATAAAGGATTTTCATCTCTGCGGAGTCTAGTTCATCTCCTTTTTGTATCAGCCAAAAGACAGTCATTCCATACGCACGCTTGAAAGCAATGAAGAATTAGTTCAATTTCCTGTTTTAATGTGACATATTTTTAAAATAAAAACCAAGCAAACCCATCATCTAAATAAGTACAGAAAAACTATTTTCCACTGACATTTTTCTACCATTTACTTTTCTCCTAAAATGATTTCACTTAACCAGATTTTTCTAGATAACTTATCTCTGACTTGAAGTAGAGAAGATCCCAATATGAGTTTATTTATGGCTTAGATGGCTGCTATTTTTATGTATATAATGCTGAAAAATATATCTGTTGTCTTCTTTTGGTATTTGATGCAAAATGTCAGATGCACTAGAGCCAAAGATATGAACACCAAAAGAATAAAAAAAAAAAAACAAACCGAAAAAAACAAACAGAGAATAAAACACTCGGATGATGCAAAATTTGGGAGAAATCGTGTTGTCACGCCAAAAGTGTGAATACTTTCAGAACTTGTGAAAAGCTGTATAAATAAACTAAAAGCTCTCTTCAATGCTTTCTTATGTAATCAGATTTTCCTCTGCAGGTCACTCCCTCTCCCCATAACCATAGAAATGTTGTAAGAGATTAAAACTTGAAACGCACACACGTGTAACGTGTGAGGTAGGCACAAAACACGCTTCTCTTCAAATTCCATGTTTGTTTTGCACTGAGGTTGCTTAAACTGAAATAATTTCTGTGACCCCAAGGAAAAATCCCCAGTGCTGTCCAATAACCATTTTTTCCCCCTCAAGATATAACTAACTACAAAATTAATTTCTAATATTCATCTTATTGAAAGAGTTGAGCCTCAAGTGCCATTGCACAAGTGGCAATGTGAGTTCCTCTTTTCCATAAAGAGCCCAATTCTTGATGGCTTCAGGATGACTGGTTTTAATTAATCACTGTCATCTGGGGGTTCATTCCACAATAAATTAATGAAAAAATACAGAAGCTCAGTGAAATGAGCACGACTCCCATCTGCCGTCCCAGGTGGGCTCAGTGCTGGTCAGTCTGGCTCCTGTGATGGGGCTGTCACTCGGTGTCACTGAAGGACAAAGGATGAGTCCGGTATTCTCGGATGTTTTGAATGTGGGAGGTTCTTCTGTGCCTGAGAAATCACCGGGAGACTGTCTCCAGTGCTCGTGTATAAAAACCAGAATAAAATACGTTTCCAGGAAGAGAATATTGCTTAGTGATGTATTTTGTATGTTCTTTGCTCAATATGTTGCACAGAGAAGATACCCTTCTGCCACAGAAACGGTCACAGACACACACGGGTGTGAGCAGGCACCACACCAGACAGTCTTCACCCCAAACTGGCAGGAAATAAACAGCACTATTCTGTCCTCAAAGGCACATTCGCAGGTTAAAGTGGTTGATTCACATCAGGTGAGAGAGAGAAGGTGAGTTGTTTATTGATATAAAAGTACTATTTTGCAATCTGTCCTCACTGTTAGTAAGTACGTCTCAGCATCAGTAAAATCCAGTGTCATTTTTGCCATGAATATGAAGTTCTTGCATCTAACAGGAAATAATCTGAACTAATCTTCTGGAATGAAACAAATTAACTATAGAATTTTTTTTTTATTATTATTTTCCATGTGTTAAAAGCACAAACTGGTGACCTATCTGTAAATAAACTGCTACAAGATGAATGTAAACTGGGAAAGAATATACTATTTTTGCATGGTAACAGATTACTTAAAGACCTCTTGATGCCTTACAGAAAAGTTGGAAAAGCATTTTATTTAGAGGCAATTCTATCTGCGTACTTTTTGTATCTTTAGCTCACTTTGCTTTTGTCTGAGGAAAAAAAAGAATAAAAATCTCAGAATTAGATCTTTGTTTCTTCTTGGCATTAACGTTCTTCAGTACTTTGCACATTCAATGGTTTCTGCACCATCCTCACTCCCGTTAAATGACGAAGCCAAGGTTGTTCTTTTCGGAGGAGAAATCTGGATGCTTGTAGTCTGGGAGGGAAACAGCTTTAGATCCCTGGAATTGTTCCAAAATAAAATGTTTTCTGAGGCATCTAGAGCCCCTTTAAGCCCTTCACTTCATTTCAGCTTTTTGTTATGTATTTTAGCAAAGTACAAGCAGCGAACAAATGAGGCGTTTTCTCAAGTGTTGCCTATTCTATTTTCAACTGGAAGTGAAGGGGTTAAAATATATACATTTGTGTAAAAAAAATTAAAATCTTAATTGTAATTAAAGATTTTTCGGTTTTGGTATATTAGCATGTATATCAAAAAGTCATCTATGGAAACTTTTGTAAAGAATTAAATTGTTCACATTTCTCAAAACTGCTGATAAGATTTTTCTCGTGGACTGACAATAAAAGCTCTTTTATAAAATCTGTTGTTACTCCAGCACTCTGTCCTCACAATCGGTATAAAGTCATTCAGAACATGTGTGCCTACACTGAACGTGTTGTAAAAAAACCAACCATAAATACATAAAATAAAGTAACGACCAAAGGAATATTGGAACCTGAGATTGATTTTAGCAATCTTCTATGAAAAAATTGTTGCAAAGTTCTCTGAAGATGCAGCAGTCTTTCTGTAATGGTTTCTTTTTTTTTATTATTTTAAAACAATAATAATATAACTAAGTGTATATGCTTGTTTAATATGAATTGACAATTGGGAATGCATAGTATTTTTTCAGACTATGTGTCTAAAACAATAAAGTTTAAAAGCGTTCAGTCTCTATTCCAGTTTTTGCGTGCACCTGCAGCTCTCAGTTTCCCTTGGAAATCCAGTAATGCCAAAGAATTAACTCAAATTTTTCCTGTTAAGGAAGCAATGAGACTCTTCTGCTCAATAATCTGAAACAGGGTGTGTGTGTGTGTCTGATCAGTGAAAGGAATATAATGTACATAATTTTAATTGCAAGATGTAGTATTATAAACCCAAATCTATCTGCATATTTATTAGCCAAAAGGGGTGCCAGGGAGCAGCAGCATCAGGTACAGGCCCTGCAGGGGCCAGCAGCAGGGCAACAGGAGTGGGACCAGGCAGGGTTATTCAAGATACACTTTAATTTTGCATCAGGAACCAGTGGCTGGGGTTTGTTTCAAGGGAAACAGCCATCCCTGACGCTGCCTGCCATCATCTTGCAGGTTTCTTGCCCTGGTGGCCAGGTGGCCATGTCACCCCAGGGCTTGTGCCCGGCTTGGGGGGACCGCTCTCCTCTCACTCTCTGTTTCTCTCGAGCAAGTTTCACTCTCTTTTTCTCTCTTGGCAAGTTTGCCAATGACACCAAGCCGGGTGGCATGGTGACACACCTGTGGGACGGGATGCCATCCAGAGAGACCTGGACAAGCTGGGGAGGTGAGCCTTTGAGAACCTCGTGGGGTTCAACAAGGGCAAGTGCAGGGCCCTGCACATGCATTGGGGCAATCCCCGGTATCAGGACAGGCTGGGGATGGGGGGATGGAGAATAGCCCTGCCGAGAAGGACTTGGGGGTGTTGGTGGATGAGTAGCTCAACACGAACCAGCAACGTGTGCTGGCAGCCCTGAAACCCCCCGCACCCTGGGCTGCATCCCCAGCCCTGTGGCCAGCAGGGCCGGGGGGGGATTCTGCCCCTCTGCTCTGCTCTGGGGAGACACCCCCNGTTGGAGGGGGCTTGGAGCAACCTGGGCTGGTGGGAGGTGTCCCTGCCCAGGGCAGGGGGCAGAACTGGTGGGTCTTTAAAGGTCCCTTCCATCCCAAACCATTCTATGGTTAATTTCCACTCATTCAGCATAAAACTCCTCAGGCCGGACTCCTGCTGGTGAAACACCTCTCCCCCTTCCTCCACCTCCACCGCTGCGCCGCGTCCCTCCAGGGGGCTGCCTGTCGCCGGGACACGTCCCCGCTACCCCCCAGGCCCGGCGGCGGCCGGCGGGGACCCATCTGTCACCTCACCCCGCTCCGCCCGCCATCACGGGCTGCCCTGGGCCCCCCAAATCCCCCTCAGCGCTGCCGCGGGGCGGGGGGGGCCCCCG
>VXAK01008286.1:148288-162506 GCA_013399435.1 Arenaria interpres
GGGGGGGCGGTTGAGGCTAAGGGGGGGCGGGCGCCGCCTCAGGGGACGGTTGTCGTCCTCCCCCCTCATCCCTCGGGCGTTCCTGAGGGGGACCGGGTCCGCCATGGAGCGGCCCCGCTGGCCGAGTGCTTCCCGCGGAGAAAAGGCACCGCGGAAGAGGCGGTGTCCGTCCCCGCTGCCCGGGGCGGCCCCTCTCCCGGCCAGGGCCGGCGCCTCCCAGCCCTGCCGGCGGCGTCTCTTCGGGAGTGTGGCCCCCCGGCGGCCGGAGCACGCCTGTAAGCGCTCTGCCTCCTTTTCCTTCATCCCTCCTTCCTTACCTTCCTCCTGCTGCCCGCCTTCTCTCAGCCCCGCGGAGCCCGGGTGAAGGGCAGCGGGGCCGGGCAGGACGAGCCGCACCGTCGGGGTGCGACTGGGCCTGGGCCAGGGGTGCAGGCGGGCGGGGTGAGGGTCCCCTGTGCCGTGCTTTGTCCAGCTGTCATGGGTTTTTTTGGCGGTTTGAGGAGCGGGTGAGGATGCCGGTAAGGTTAAGTCATCCTCCGAGGAAGGATCTTATAAACTGTGATCTGCCAGACGTTGTGTGGTTTCAGCCTTCCCCCCCAGCCCTGTAGCGTCGGGTTTGGGTCCAGCCGAGCTGGCCCTGTGTGAGCCGGGGGGACGGCCTCTTGTTACCCCTTTCCCTTACAGCATGGAGAAGGCAGGTTGCCCATTGAGAAACGGGACCGTTTCCTCTGTTTTTAGTGATAAAAACGTTTTTTCCTTTGGTAAGGTACCGTTTTCCCCTGCCATCTAATAATTTCCTTTAGAAATGGCCCAACAAAACCCTTGTCCACCCTTGAGAGGATGCTTTAAAAAAAGTACTTAAAGTTGTTCCTCAAAAGGAAGAGCCTCGTTGTTGAATGTGACTTAGCAGACCTTAAGTTAGGAACTGGGAGACCTTGAAGGAAAAAACCTGGTCTAGGGGGAAGGTGTGGGATTCAAGTAAAGCCTAAGAGTAATGTGGGAACTTGCTAAAGCAAATGGGAAAGACCATTGTGGGATGTCCTGGTCCCACATTGATCTTGATAGTTTAAAGGTAAGACTCTAAATTACTGTTACAGGGTCCAATTAATGTTATTTTCTGTCTTGATCCTGGCCTGCTGTCTCAAGCTCTCGTAGGTGCTTAGTGCTTTTGCGTACCTGACTGGGTGCAACTAACACCCTTGAGGTCTGTTTGCTTTTCATACTTAACATATATGTGGAAGAAAGAGGGAAAGGGATGAGTCCAGCTCATACCTTGTCCTATCCTCAACTCCCAGGGCCTTTCAGCGACAGGGCTCTGTGCAGTGCTGTGGGATGCAGTACTTCAGACCCATCTGTTCGCGTGGGGATGGATGCGCTTTTAACTTTCTGTCATAAAAGTGTAACATTGGAAAGTCTGGCTGTTTCTAGCTCCCGGCTGCTGAAAATAAAGCACAAAGCTAAACAACTTATAAAATTGGTTTTAGGATAAGAAAACATGTATCTGAAACTTGCTGCTTCCTAAGTAATTGCATCATCATGGCCTCTGGGATTATATACAGTGAGGATCAGTTTATGCAGAAATGCATCTGATGCTGCTAATAAACTCCGTTTAAAACTGATTTAGACTCCAACTGTTTTGTACCTTGGTATGGCAAAGGTCACTTGCAAGGTGGTTTTTTTCCTTTTAATCAACAGGTGTCTAAAACACCTGAAGTATTTCTTGAAGCGTCTTGGTGTGTTTTGTTGATATACTGATGGAAAAACTTGGATAAAAATAAAACAAATTCAGACTTAATAATATTTGTGATAATAGGGTCAAAAATTGTTAAAGGCATGGGAGAGTGGGAACAGCTAAAGGTGCCCTATTTGAAATAAACATCTAAATTCTAATATTAAAACTAAAATTTCTGAACTAAATACTTATTCTTCTCTAGGTCTGAAGGGAAAGTACAGTTTGGAAACCCTACCAAAAATTAAAGAAAATCTTGAAGTCACCAAAGTGAGCAGTTCATGCAACCAAAGGTCTGTTAGAACTCATTCAAATACACCGTTATTAGCACTAACTAATCATTTACGTTGTTTTGCCTGCATGAGAAGACTCATGGGAGATAGGCAGTCTGAATTATCAGTTAACTGATGTTTGTCAGACTATTTGTTGGCACCTCATCAAGATATTATGTAGATTTTGTTGCCTTCCTCTAGAACAGTGTAGCTCTGTGTGTTGAGCTTAGCTCTGTTCTTCACCTGCAGCAATCAAGTGAATGTCAAAGAGACAACAGACTTGGAAAAAAATGAAGAGAAAATAGAAGAAAGCACTGTACCACTGAAGGTGAGAATGCTGTCTTGCTCTTCTACCTGCTAATAACTTATGGAGGATAAGTCAAAGAAATGTGATGTGTTAAATTCTTTTTCTTAATCTTTTTCTTAATTTCTCTCTATAACTCCCTGAAAGGAGGGTGTAGAGAGGCAGGGGTTGGTCTCTTCTCCCAAGTCACAGGCAATGGGACAAGAGGAAATGGCCTCAAGTTGAGCCAGGGGAGGTTCAGATTGGAAACTTGGAAAAATTTTGACACTGAAAGGGTTATTAAGCCTTGGAATGGGCTGCCCAGGGAAGTGGTTGAGGCACCATCCCTGGAGGGATTTAAAAGCTGGGTTGACATAGTGCTTAGAGACATGGGTTAGTGACGGTTTTTTATCAGAGTTAGGTTGGAGCTTGGGCTAGATGATCTTAAAAGTGCCTTCCAACCCAGACAATTCAATGATTCTGTGATTCTAAGTGGAATTTGTTGTGAGATATGTGTGTGTGCAGACAGTTTTTCAGGCTGAACTTAGTCCTGTATTGTGGTGACATTTTCCTCTGTCTTTGGCCAGAATAAAAGCTGTTGAAGCTATTGGTAGCATGGGAAAACATCAATACTAATTATCTTTAACGAGGAAAGGCCGTAGCAATTGTCTTATGTGGAAGATACCTCATTAGAGTATCATAGATTCCAGAGAATTGCAAGTCAATGTTGTGCCCTTCCTTATTTTAGTAAAACTGGAACAAAGTAGTTGGAGGTGACTGAGCAGAAGTGGACAGTTAATACTGCAGCAGCAAGAAAATAGTTCACTGGGTGTGTTTGAGCTAAAATCTGCTACAGCAAAGGGCTCGAGTGATATTGGTGTAAAACTATTTTTCTTTAAAGTATTAGAGTCCACCAATTATTTACATTTCCTGCAAATGCTAGGTTGTGTAAAATATACTATGTACACAATGTAGTTGTTTGTATTTATAGAAATGGTCTAGGATTCTGAAAGTGAGTGGCCCTCTTAAAAAAACCAAACAAATAAAGATGGAGAAATTCATTACTCCACTGCTGTTTTATGCATAACTTCAGCTGATGTCAGTATGCATCCACTGGAAGTCTCATCCAGCAAAGATTGTAGGATCAAATTACTGGCTATTCATTGTGAATCTTAGAACTGTAAGTCAGATTGCAGATTTGTTAATGATGCATGAAAAATCCTGGTACAAGTTACACTGTGAATAGCAAGTTTAAGTGGTGGAGCACCAGACAGTAAGTTTCTGAGCTCTTACTAATGTAGAACTACATTTAATTGCATTTCTTTGTCCACCTCCAGTTTTCTCAGGTTGTTTGTCTTGGTAATTTAATTTTAGGAATCCCTGATAATCAACTTTGAAAGTAAAGAAGGTTTGAAAAATGATGAAGTGACTTCAAGTGAGTATAATGGCAATGCATCATATTATTAAATATATTTTTATAGCTGTATAAAATTAATATAATTAAAATAGTATCATGAATTTTACTATTTCTATAAAAGCACTGAGGTGCTGTTCTTGTACTGGTTCTGACTGCGAGATATTAGAAAGCAAAGGTTTTGAGACCACTGGCTGGACTTCTGGTCTGGCCCTGCGAGACTTGAGACAAGTCTTGAGCCCAGCCTGTTGGAAACCACATGATCTTGGTTTTATTACTCGCAGAACTAGTTGTTGGCATGAGTTCTTCAGTTTACCCAAACCTGCATTTTTAAAAGCTTGTGCCAAAATAGTTTGCCCTTCTGAAAACAAACCTGCCGAAGAATTGCCTTATTGGAGGCTAAATTCTTCAGGTGTTTCTAGTGAGCCTTGGGCAAGCAAGGTGTCTTCTCTTAGCTTATGGGGGTGTAAAGTGGGCTTCAGGGTGTCCTTTGTTTGTTTGTTTCTTTAACTGTATTGTGAGTCGATACAAGATATTGACTTGACAATATTTAGCTCATCACAGGAATGAAACTTAGATAAGGAAATCCTGAAGTTTTGCAGAAAATAATGCGTTTTGGGGGGTTTTATTGGTAGCTGCCTTTTTTGTCTCTTTCTGTAGGTACAGGAATGACTCTTCCCACAGGTGTTTCAACCTTTCTCCTAGAGTGTTTAGATGTAGACTCAGCTGCAGATTATAACACAGGTGCTAGTGTCAGCCTGAACAGTTGCTCATCCCCTGAGACGTTCAGAGATGATGGTTCAGGTGAGGCTTCTGGGTTTTTGAGCTTTCTTTAATGAAGGAAATGCTGGGGGACTATCTACAATAGAAAGACGAGTGGTCTCTCTTAGTGTGACTCGCCAGGTCAGATCTTTACTATAAGCAACTGGTGCTTACCATGGGATCTGCATATCTGATCCTTCAATCCAGTGTGAATCTGGTCCTGGTGTAACCTGAATCATACTGTAAACTTAAAGTATTCGCTGTTGACACAAGCTGTTTATTGGGGATAACAAATAAATCTGCCTTGAGGCAAGTTCCTCCCAAACTTCTCTGTGGCTGTTTGAGCCAAGGCAGTGCTTTCACTTTGCTTTAAAGTTCCTGTCTTGCAAATGTGATTGTTTTCAGTTTGGTCACAATTTTAATAACTCAATGAACTTCAGCATAAGAAGCTTGTACTTACATCTTTTATATAGAAGAAAGAAGTAATTTTTACCCTGAGAACAAGAACTCAACTCTCCTGGACTCCAGCAAAGCAGTGGCCATAGATAAGATACCACAGATCTCAAATCTTTCAGCAATATTAGGTAATTCTTTTCTGCAATACTTAAGAATATATATATATATGAAGAAATTTGACTCTAGTGCAAGGGACCCGTATGAAATATGTAGTGATCATTTCATTTGAGGCATGGCTGTGTAACAGGGACCAGCTCCTGGTTAGTGATCTGTGCCTGCTTCTAATGTTTTGCTTTATAATTTAGTGCACACTAAAACATTGTCTGGTCTGTTTAGCTATTTCTTTTAAAGTTTGTCTTTTATGTTTTTTAGAACCTGTAGTGGATGCTTTTCAAGATCAAAACACTAGAAGGTAATCTGCAAAGCAGAGTCTCTGATGCAACTAAATGTTCAGGTTTTTCTCTTTTGAATGGTATTTAAAAGAAAGGCCTGAAACCTCTGATCCTGCAAACGCTTCTGTTGAGTTTCAGCCACCTGTGTCCTCACTAACTTTGAAATTGGTTCATGAAGTCAGGTAAGAGTTTGCCTTAAAGGCTTTTGTTTTGGTCGTGCAGCTGTAGGGAAATCAATGACAAACCTCAGTGAAGGATTTTATGGAAAGTGATGTTTATTTACAAAATCCCTAAATGAGTTGCTTTTATCCAATTGTGCTTATTCTGTCAGATTTCATTCAGTCGCAGGCAGTGAGATGTGTGTGCCTGGGTGGTCAGGCCAGGATTGCCTGTACAGTGTGGGGTATGAACGGTACCTGTTGTCGAGTCATCACTAAGTCTCTGGTGTTCTGTGCTTGGCCAGGACAAAATTAGGTTTTGGGCAGATCTTTTATATTCTTTAGGAATCAGGAGCTCACACGAGGCACTCCTTTGCTTCAGGCTCTTGCTGGCTTCAGCCTCTGTAGGTCTTGGGCTGAGTTCCTGCCCACTGTCACGGTTTTTTTTATTTTATTTGGAATACATGTCTCCCAGGAAGCAGAATGGTGTCTGTGATAACGCTGCAACCCTGTTGCCACTTGGGTGTTGTTAGGATGCCAGGTTTTCTGTTGACAAGTTGTCTCTGGTGTGGCTTTATCACAATGAAAAGTCTTCTATACTTGGCCTTGTCACAGTGCCGCCTTCGGGTCTTGACACAAAAATCTGAGGAGCCAGGAGTGTTTTTCTAGGAACAGTATCATTTCTTTTAACCCTTGTGCTTCTGTTTCCAGTTCTACACGTGGCCATTTCCATTAATAACTCATTTATACTGATCTTACAGTGCTACAGATCTCTACACAATCTGAATTTTCTTGTGAACCCAATTTCCCCTGCATCCTTCTTAAATGCATTCTGTCCTAGTATGCTTCAGTGCTGAGTACTTCAGTGAATGTCTTCTGTGGGTCTTGCAAGTATCTTCAGAATAAGTTGTGACCCGATGATAATCTGTCAAAGTACTGTAGAGTGTGATGAAATGACCCAGTAGCAATATTTATAAAAATAAGCTTTTCCTTCAGTCTACGTTTTCCTATGATTTCCTTAATTTATTGTTGGTTTTTTTGAATGATAACATTCATTCAGAGTGGTTGTTTACTTCTTATTTTTCTCCTCTCCTAGAAAGAGACCATCAGATTGCAGTTCTTCAGCATTAAGTGTTTCAACTACTCTGGCAGGTAAAACATGACCTGAAGCAGTTGTACGAGCTGTGAGACAACAGAATATTCTACCCAAACTTAAATGATGGCAAAATGTCAGAACCAGGCTTTCTCTGCGTCAGTTGTCCCTCTGACACCAGCTAAGCCCAATTGCGTCTAGAAGGGAAAGTATGAATTGAAAATCTTCCCTATAAATAAGACTTGCTTCAAATTAAGGTGTTAGAAGAAGAATGGAAAAAAACAAACACACAAAACAAAACCTAAACCTTGCATTTTTCCATTTAATCACCTGTGATGCCCAATGAAAATTAGCACATCTTATTTAAGTTGTCCAGGAACAGAACTGTGTGTCATGCTCCTTACTTGAACTTCACAGATACTATTAGGAGTCCCTCATGCAAATACAGTTATGAACTGTGATGCAATTCTGGCTATGGCCCAGGTACCACATCATTTTCCCCTGCTTAATTTGAACTGCAGTAGCGACAGAAGGTGCCACTAGCAAAGATTGCTGCAGTGGTACAATTCCTCTGCTCCCACAGTACATGTGTCTGGCAGTAAATAGCCAGGTGAACATAACGTTAATAAGCAACCTTGTTTTCTCAAGAAAAGGGAGGGGTGCAAAGCAGCCCTGTTTGTGGGGAGAGGGAGGTGAGGATTATATTGAAGGAAGGAATCGTGTTTACATGGTGGCTTTGGAATGGTCCGCCTTTGAAAACTGTCCTGTAAGACATGGGTTGGAGAGTAGCTGTGGCCTTTGTCTCGAAGTTAATTAATTTGTTGGAAATCTATCACAGGAAAAAAAGTCTGTAAAATTACAGCTGCAACAGAGAGAACTCCAGACCTAAAAACTGGTATGCGCTGTTCTTCACCGTTAGGACCGGAAAGAAAGGTGAAAGTTCCTTAATAAATCAGCCAGGTTGTAACGTAGATGAATTTGCTCCTTCCTTGTATAGGTGGGAGAGTCCACCTGGGAGTGCAGTGGTTCCCTTGAAAGGGGTGACTGCAGAGGGTTTGAGATGTAGCTTGCCTCTCCCCCTAGATACCAGTAACAGTCACGGGTGCCTCCTAATCTCACTGGTTTTCAGACTGACTATGCCAGTGGTACTGAATATGTTGTGTAGAGCCCAAGTATAACGGTGGGGCTCTTTGTTAGTGCTTACCAGACTATAGAGATCCACTTTATAACGCAAAATGTAATTGTTTCACCCTTTAGCCTGACAATCAAACTGCTGAAACCAAAAAGCTGAAGTGTAAGAAAAAAGGAAAAAAATCCAATACATCAGGAGAAGGTTCATCGTCATTCCGTCTGCTCGATGCTTCGGCCAAATCAGGGGGGTTGGCAGAAGTACTGCCACCCCAAGGGACAGTTGCTGTGTTGGTGAGTATTCCCATTGTGCCCTGCTGATTAGCAGAGGCATGACATTGAAGTGAAAGTTTTGAATCATGATAAAAGTTACAATTATATATGGGAAGTGATAGGAAGGGCTTTATCCCTTGGTTGTGAAGGGATCCTGAAATGTGTGTGTTCTGTGTTGCTGTAAACGGATTCTTTGTCTTAATTTTGGAGAACGTAAGGCCGATGACAGGAATTCAGTAATTAAACCCTAAGAACTACTAGGAATTCTTAATGGGGTTGTTGTAAATAGTACTGTGGACTAGGCGAGTACTGCAGGACTAATAATAAACAGCAAAGAACTGGAAACTGATAGTGAATTCTGTTTTTGTTTAGCAGAGGAGTTCGACTATGCTGATCATGGAGGAAAATAGAGCCGTAAAAAGTCTTTGTTTTTCTCAGCCTGCAAAGCCAGATGTGAGTGTCTACCCTGATACTTCTTTTTTTAATGATTAAAACTGTCATTGTTCATGGCACTGGAAGTGGGCACAAACTTGAATGTAAGAAGTTCCATCTAAATATGAAGAGAAACTTCTTTCCTGTGAGGGTGGCAGAGCCCTGGCAGAGGCTGCCCAGGGAGGTGGTGGAGTCTCCTTCTCTGGAGACATTCAAACCCACCTGGACACATTCCTGTGGGACCTGCTCTGGGTGAACTTGCTCTGGCAGGGGGTTGGACTGGATGATCTCCAGAGGTCCCTTCCAATCCCATAGCATTCTGTGATTCTGTGAAGAAAAGAATATTTTTAAAGTTCTAATTTTATTGCACTCTTTAAATCCAGTTTTGGCATGCTAATATGTAAAGTACTGTATATTTAAGCCTTACAATATTATGGACAGCTGAAGAGGATGTTTAAGCTTTGAAGCTTTCACCCTTTCTGGTAGCATACTAAGTGTACACAAGTAGTCTTAAATGTTTTCTAATGACATTCCTTGAAATCTGTATGTCATCTCTAATTGCCCTGTGGGAAAACTATTTCCACTGAAGAAATATTCTTCTGGCTATGTGAATGAAACGTCTTTAATTTTTCCAGGCTCTGTGTGGCAGACCAAAAATCTGCTCCATCATTAGAACTTCACCATGCCACAGGCCTCCCAGGCTTCGCCAAATTCCAGTTAACACCCAACCATTCCGCCTTCCCGAAGGTCTGCCTGAAGGTAATACAATATGGAATCGGTGCCCTGTGCAGACGGTAACTGGCTATTTGAATGTTTAAAGGTGTTGGGTTTTTTTAAAAGTCTGAATATTTGGGAAAATCACAAGGCTAAAGAGTAAAAGAGGAAGAAGACTTCAAATTTCTGACTTAACAGTGTTCTTGTGTAACAGTACTTCACTAAGAGACTGCACTAACGTTTTCTGCTCCTTTAGTGCAGGAATTAATAGAATCTAACCGTTTCACAGGTTAGATCATTAAGGCCAGAAGGTGCTACTAGGGAACTCTGGGAATATCTCCACCTCTTCAAGTTACTCCTGAACTTGACTTTGAGCTTTGCTGCTGGTATGGAGGCTCCCTAGAAAACATACCAGCTTGATTAGTAGATTATTTCTCTGTGCCTTCTTTCTAGAGTGACTATATCGGACTTGAGCTTCCAGCCATTGGTGTGGTTTGTATCTTGCTCAGCTACACCGAGCTCTTCAGCATCCAGTATCTTTTCCCAACTGAGAGCTGCTCAAGTAATAGGGTTTGTTTTTCTTTAAAGGTTGTCAGTTTCTCTCTGAAGGTTTCTATTCTGTTCTCCTGAGACCCTTAACACAGGGGAAGCTCCTTTCTTCACTTCCTAGATTGTTGTTAAACAAAAAGGAGAACTGTGTACAAAACTATCTCGTTGCTACCATAGAGGTAAAATTCCCTCCCTTTCCCATCTCTTGAAGTTTCTCAGTGCGCCACTGGATGGCATATGTCTTCCTAAATAGTTCTTTACAATGTATGCAAGTTTATTACGCATTAAATTAATACAGAGATACTGCATAAGCATAATAACTTTCAAAAATACTGATGGTACATAAATTTTTCAATGGAATTGCAGTCTCTCAGGTCCAGATACTCTCCTACTTCATTACAGGTTGAGGTACATACAGCATCTAGAATGCAGGGAAGTGCTTTTAAGTGTGTGTATGTATTAATGAAAATCATCTGAGGCTTCTGTACAGATCAAAGAATAAGGATGTTAATTCATGTGCCCAGGGAATTGGGGCAATGCAGGACACAGGTTGCACTTGGTCAGCAAGTGGTTCTCAGAAATCAGCGAGTGGTGTTGTCAGAACAAAAGTTTGGAGTGTTTTACTGCTTTTCTAGAGGAGCCTGGAAATCAGGAATTCAACTGCCTTAAGTGGTGGTGGAGTTCTTTATGTTGGATGTTTTCATCTCTGCTCAAGGAATCTTTCAGATGATGCTCTTTTTCATTAGGAGTGCACATACACTCAAAGCTAGTGCGCTCTTGACCTGCAAGATTCCGATTCCCCCAAACAAATGACAGGGTAGATATTGAATGAGAGCATCTATTGAACATTACGCAGCTGCTCAGATCAATGAGCTTTCTCTTACACTTGAATGTGCCACTTCACTGATAGTATTTAACTAAGCACTTTTTCCCCCCCTGCAGATAGTATTACGAATACCAAAAATTGGACCTGCTGCAAACCAAGATGAGACGTCTACATTTCAGCAGGACTCCACAGAAGAAATAACTGTCTTGCTACTGTGGAAGGGAGGTGAAAAAGAATTAATAACCAGCAATTAATGGTTGTATTTTTTTTTGGCATGTACATTGTTTGAAATTTCGTATAATGCTTTGCAGTAATATTCTAGTACTTAATATTAAATTATTTTGTACAAGCAACTAGATCTTATTCTGGGTATTCTTCTGTAAGGACTTCATAAAGATGATTCTTCAGTTTGTTTAAATGTTTAAAAAGCGTGACTCAAAAACAGCAGACCAAATTGTGTTAATGGAATTGTTTTTGGCTCTTCTTGTGCCAAGATTTCTAGATTTCCGTGGTAGCATTAGCATCTAAAGATGCTAACCTGTACTTGAGAGTGTTAACACTGGTTATAAAGGTAACTGTGTTTCCTGGAAACGGGTATGTGGAGCGTTCATGTACTCTGGGCGGATCAGGAGTCAATACTACGCTACCATTAAACTGCCCGAGTGCTTGGGTCTGCAGAGCTTTGGAGGTACAGGAGGACTCTCCGTGTTCTGCTGTAAATTGATTTCTAAACACGAATACAGATCGTCTTCACCCTACTGCAAGCTTTTTATCAGCAGCACTATCAGCATTCTAGGCACATCCACTGCCCAACTGCTCTCATCTCAGACTCCTTCCCATTTCATCTCACTTAGTTTATAATATCACCTGTCTCAGTCACTGGTGCTTCTTTCTAGTGGCATCAGACTTGTGCAGAGGAAGTAGGTGCCTCATGTGAATGAAAGAGTGGAAAACGCCCTTTTATGACTGAATTGTTTCAAGAGCTGGATATTGGCATTGTGGATTTTGAGGTTGCTGCTCGCACTATGTGGCACGCAGGTTAGATTCCCAGTGCTTCGAGTTCAGCGTGTGGATTGTTAATCTATAAATGTCGTTCTTCAACTGAACATTCTTCAGTGGGCTGAACGCCTCAGAAAACACTGACAAGAGCAGTTTTTCTCCAGTTGCATTCACTGCAGGTTAAAGTAATTTGGATCCCGACTGTTGTCACTACAACCCCTCTCGCTCTGACTCTTGTAGACATAGAGGAAGTTTTTCAATGCTTTAAAATGATAGTATGGTTTTCCAAACCTCTTGAAGTCTTGAGTTTGTTTCTCAGTATTATCACTCAGAATATTCATGCCCTGGAGAATAGCTCTGTATTTCCAAAAAGAGCATGTCAAGAAAATATATAAAATCTGCAACACTAATTAGTTTGACTATGTTTGAAAATACCTGTGAAAGTTCAGACCCTGAGCCTTTTCCCATTGCTCTGGGGTAGAAGGAAGTGCAAATAAACGCTGCTAGATTAGACTTGTGAACAAGTATTGTATAAACATACTGTATGGCTCAAGGTAAAAAATGATTAAGTTATTTTTCCTTTAAGCATTGGTAGAATGAGTTCTGCCGATAACTCCTTGGAGTCCTCTCGGCTCTGCTTCTAGTTATCAATATCCTTGTTCTTGCCAATATTAAGCCACCGCTAATTTTGCAAGAATCTAGAGCCCCTGGGAGATAGAGGGGAGCTCCTTGGTGTAGCATGGAGCAAAATAGAAAGTTATAGATGTAGTTAAGTTGTGATTACGATTGTTCAAGTAAAGGATGGTCTAGAATAAGAGAGGTGTTTATTGCAAGGTGATTCTAGGAGTCCTAGGAAAAAGCACTCACTTTGCCCAAAACCATTTTGTAGGTTTTATACAAGAAACAAGACTAATACTGACAAACTGCTTGGAGAGTACGAGAGAAGAAAATATGGCATGTAACTGTGGAGCCGGCAATTTTCAGGCTGCTAGAGCCAAGTTTTGTTTTTCTTGATGCGATGGGGCTGTATAGAAGGACAGAAATACCATGAACCACACTCTCCCTCGTCCTTCCCTTCAGTTACGAAAGCGCTGCTTCTTATTTCCATCTTTTGTCTGACTCTTGGAGAAAGTATAATTAATTACCCGGCCAGCTCTCTGCCCCAGGGAAGGAAGTTTTATTCATTTTGAGGCCGCAACAATATCTACTCTTGTTCTGCTTTTCTCAAAGGGAAGGCATTTTCCCATGTTTTGGTTTTAAGCCGAAGAATGACTACATAAAATTTCATTCAAAGTGGAAACTGGCTCTTCCCTGTTAGTGGCTAAAGGTTATGGGTGGCAGCCAGCGAACGGGTCCTACAGAAGAGCTTGTTTCTGCAGTGATTGGGGAGAGAAATCTGCTCGGTGTCACCAGGGCTGCGCTGTCACGTCCCAGACATGATGAAGTCTTAATGGCTTGAATGGAATCGCTCGCAGTGAGTCAGCCCGTGCAAGAGCCGTGATAGCACTTTATCACCAGGGATTGTGCGTTGTAGGCGCGTGTTTAATAAGTGTATTCTACATCCATCTACAAGAGGATTTTCATTAACGCTGCTCAGTTATTTTGGTTATCTGAAGGGTGCTTCTAGGAGACTTTGACGTGAAGTGCTCGGAGATGATGGAAGATGTTTGGTTCTTGCACCAGAGAGAGCTGTAGGGGCTGGTTCTCGAAGGGTAGAGATGGTTCTGGTTTGGTTCCTCATCTCTAAAGGCAGAAAGGAGGGGTTTTGGGCCTGGGGTGCGGGGGTGGACAAGGACACTGAAGTTCATGTTCTGGGTGTAGGTACCAAGATTGGCCCATAGGGAGGTTTTTACAGGAAAATGAACAATTAAACTGGTGTTTATCCCTCTTTCTGTTACTGTCCATCTCCCGCTCCCTCGATTAAGGTTTGTCAATCCTATCAGAATCACTTGCTATTAGTGCAGGAGTTTTGGAACAGGTTAATAGTTACTTTTAAAGGGATTCCATCAGCTTGAATTGTCGTGGACTTGAGATGAGCTAAATCTGCAGTGCTGCCCATTGTGAAACTGCTGAAAGCTGAGTGGTACCGTTTTGTGTTATGCTGTGCCCTTTTATTTCCTCGCGTTCCCTGAGGACGTTCTGTACCTGAGCCTGGGTTCAGGTGCCCAGCTCCAAGGTGGGAGGCTTTCACCTGGGGCACAGAGGGGTGTCTTCGTATGGAGCAAGGGGGGAGAGATGCACATCAACATTAAATCCTGCTCTCTGTTAGAATTATCTTCAACTTCTAGTAGATGGAAACAGAATTCCTGTGAGGGACGTTGTAAAGATGTGTTACGCGTGTAGCAGGTTATGCCTTTTAAAAGTGATCTGCTTAATTCAGTCTTAGGTCATGTGCTGTTTTAGCTCAGTTCCATTTTCTAGGGAAAGCCGATGAGTCAGTTCTGTCGGTCCTTAATTCAACTTTCTGGCGGTGCTGCATCCCGGCAGCCGGCCGCTGGAGGTGTCACCCTCCCCAGCCTTTCCCTTGCATTTCTACTCACTAATAAAGAGTTTTGCAAAAATTTGGATTCTGTAAAATCAATAAGGCTTTTTTGTTGTTGCTTATACGTTGTTCTGCATTCGCCGTGTGTCCTAAATACTGTTTTGTAGATGGTTTTTTTTTCTTTTTTCCTCGGTTTAGGGCTAAAAAGAGGCTCCCGTCGCTCCCCCGCCCTGGCCCCGCCCCTCGTCCCGCCCCC
>VXAK01008286.1:162918-246462 GCA_013399435.1 Arenaria interpres
TTCTCCCGCTCGGCAGCCGCCCGTGCTGCGGCGGGGCCGCCTGGCGCGGTTCCCCTCAGCCTCTCGCGTACTGCCGGCCTCGGGCTCCGTCCCCCGCCCCGCCGCGGGAGCCCCCGGAGCGCTGAGGTGCCCCGGGCCCCTCAGGTGGGCGCTGGGCTGGAGACACTTCCCCCCCGGGGCCGCCACGTCGGGGCCGCCGCGCTGCCTTCCCCCCCAGGAGGCCGCCTCTCCTCACGGCTGCCTCCCCTCAGGGCTGTCTTCCCCCCCTGGGGGTCCCTCTCCTCAGGGCCGGACCCCCTCATGGCTGTATTTCCCCCCACCGCGGGGGCCAGCTCTCTTCAGGGCTGTGTCCCCTCATGGTTGTCTTCCCCTTCCCCGGGGGGTGTCTCTTCTCCTCAGGGCTGGATCCCCTCACGGCTGTTTTACCCCCGACCCCGGGGGCCGTCTCTCGGGAGGGCCGGGTCGTGCCTCCCCTCAGGGCGGCCCCCTCACAGCGCGGCCCCCCCCGGCAGCGCAGCGGAGCGGGGCTCAGCCCCAGCTCGGCCCCGTCGCCGCCTTCCTGTCGGTTTCACCCGGTCGCCATCAGCGGTGGGTGGTGGGGTCCCCCCCGGGGATGCTGCAGGCCGGGGAAAGGGGGGTAGGGGGGAAGGCGCCATTCTGAGGCGGGCAGGCGGCCGGCCATCCCCAGGGAGCAACCTCCCAAACGTGGAGGAAGGGAAGGTGGGGGGGAAAGAGGGAGAAAACGTGAAGTTTTGGCCGCTGCCGGGAGAGGTGTAGGGTTTCTGGTGAAATTTGTCATGCTCTAAACCGCAACAAAACTGGATCCAAGCACAACCCGGGGAGGCCGGAGGAAGGTGGCCCTTCTCTGCTTCCCCCCCCCGGCCCTGGGGTCACGAAACCCCTGGGGCTGGGTGTTGGGGAGAGTCTTCCCTCGGCCCCGGGGGCCAAGGGGCGACCCAGGGCCTCCTCGGGGGTCGGTTGGCTTGGACACGGGTAGTTTTTTTCGTGGCTGTGAAATACGTGTTGTTTGTTCCATGCGTGGATCGTGGTTACGCTGGAAAGCGATGCAGCCCCAGCCCGGGCTGGCGTGGGGGAGAGGTAACCTGCAAAATCGTTTTAAAGTGCAGAGAGTTTGTGACTTGGATGCAGACGCGGCGTGCTTCGTTAGTAAGAGTTACTCGCTTCTTGAAAGGCTTCTGACGGTGTGGTAAAACTCTCCTCCCACCCGCTGCCTCCAAATTCATTACCTACTAATGACCGGCCCTTGGGTGGCTGTGTGAAGGGAGATCTCTGGCTGATGGGCTTAATTTTAGGTGGCGGGATATTCCTTTTAAGTGCGGTGATACAACTGAGCAGTCTAGGTGGCTAATAATATTAGGTGGTTAATTGGCAGTAATTTGAGCATCACAGTTTTCACAGGATATCGGTGGATCTTTTTGTGTCCTTATGGAGTCAGGGGACACTCCTGGACACTACCTGAAGTCCAGACCTTTAATTGCTACCATGCACCTTTTAAAGACACTGATCAGAGCTGCTCACACACCTCTCTCTATTTACTGTGAAGGTGGTTCTTTTTTTTTTTAAAAATCATTTTTATCAAGAAACAAAAATCTTTTAATGGTGTCTGTGTCCTCTTATTTTCTAAATCAGCTTAATACTGAGATCAGACCCCTTGGTGGGGAAGGTGCACCAGGACTGCTCTGTGTCACTGCCTTGCCTTCTCCCCCCAGTTAAGACATTTGTTAGTGATGGATTTATGTAGAGACTGATGGCTCGTTCAACAGCTGCGATGCAGACCCTGGGGCAGAAACGTGGGGATCGTGCCTGTATTGAAAGGAGCAAGAGCGAGTGCTCAGCGAGGCCTCTTCTTCCCTCTTCACCTGCATCGTTCTGTGCCAAACTGGATGTGAAACTTAAAAAGGATAGGTCACTCCTCTTCTCTCCTCCATTTATGTACTCCTGTTCCACTTCGTGATGGGAACTGTCACCTGAATTTGCAGTTAATTTTTTTTTGGTGGACCCACAGGTATAAAATCCCAGGAGGAGGCTGACAGCTCTTCTGACTAAGGCTCTGGGGGGGTGGGAGCCCCAGCTCTTACTTGGGAGAGCCAAGTACCATTTTCTGAAGACTAATACCCTTTAGGCACGTTGCCTAACGGCTGCTTTCATTTTCCTAATGGGGGTAGGTCTTTAGTTAATCCTCACTATGTATGGTCTTATCGGTTACTGGTGAAACTTTTGGATAAAACACAAAATAAAGACGGTTATTTATTACAGATGGGTCCTTAGGGACTGGAAACATGCACTCTGGTTTTCTTAGGCTGATCTTGGTTCCAGTAAACCTGAAGGCTACAGCCTCATCAATTTCAGTGGAGCAAGGTTACATTTATGGATTGATATATTATTATCTGTTTATTTTCTAAAGACTAGAACACTTTCCGAATATTCTGAGCGCTGGTATTTGTGACTGTCTTCACTTTGAAAGCTCGGTCCTCTCTCTGAGGAGGCTGTGTAGAACAACCATTGAAAAAATACATAAATTCTCTTAATATGTTTTATGAGTAATATGTACTTAGAGAGAAAAGCCCAACTACCCTCGCAGTGACATCAGTGTAGCAGAACATTTAAGGGTGATTTTTGATGCCCATTCTTTTTTTGACTATGAATATATTTCGCATTCCTGTCAGGCTTATTGTGAAAATTTACCAGATCATAAATTCTACTTAATCTGTGCTTGCAGTGTTTCAAAAATAAAAGTATTAATAATGTTCGGGGGAAACATATTTTGTTTAGTTGTTTGTTTACATGTTGTTTTGTTTTTTTTCCTGCCCTCTCTTTCTGTGCTGTGAGTCTGTGAAATTTATGAGTCTGGGTCTAGCCAAACTGTGTGAAATCCTTCAGAACTAGGTGCTGGAGGGGTTAATAGTTCTAGTGATGTGACCAGTAAGTTAGCAAATGTAAATGTAAAGTACCAGTTTGCCTTTTTTTGTTTGTTTTTAATGTATGTATAAAAACAGTTTATTTTACAGAAGAAGCCCTAGGAAATCACAATAGATCCACAACATTAGCTCTTTGGTTTAAGGGAGCGCAGTTGAAGGCTCGGCTCTTAGGCTGAAATCTCTCAGCACAGCTCGACTTGCACATGGTGAACAAGAATGTTCAACATTTTAGTGGTACAATCTGTTTACAAGAAACACAGAAACACCTGCAAGTATTCTAGAGAAGAGACAAACCCTTAAGTTCCAAGGTGTAGAGTGCCCGCTGCCTACTGCAAATAATACTCACGTGAGTGGATTTTCCCTGAGGGTAACTTTTACTATAAATAGGAGCTCTTGGCCGTACTGTAGCATCTGGCACTGGCGGCTGCTGGTGACAGGAGAGCTCAGCCCAGGCTTGGGCTCTTACAGTTATTAGGAACATGAGATTTCAGGTATGTTGTTTTCTGGAATTCTAGAGCCAAAGCGTTCCAGTTGTAAAATTACATAGCTGTTCACGAGCTGTGTGCTGTACGTGTCTGAAAACTTATGTACGCTTTTAAATAGCAATTAAGGGAACCCTCTTCCAGAGTTTTCTGATCAGTTTCCCCAGTAAAATGGAAACAATCTTACAAAAGCTTCCTTAAACTAAGCAGAGGCAGCCACACATTTCTGCTGAAGGTTGTATGGGCGCACAAAGTATTCCATTGCACATTGACATTACTGACTGCCACGGTACCAATTTCGAGCTACTATTTTTTTTTCTGGCTTTCTAGGGGTGCTTTGGAGAAGAGGGAGCTGCCAAACCACTGATAGCTCCACCAGCTTTTTGTTCTTCAAAATGGGCTCGGTAGAACGAGCCCAAAGCTCAGTCAGGCTTTACGTCTTTGTTGTTAAGATACGTGGGCAGTATTGCCAATGGTAAATACAGCTGTAAGGACTGCAGCAGAGTTTTTGCAGGAGCATGTGTTTGTGGAGCTAGTAATTGGGCTTGGAGCAATATTAAGCTATTGCAGAGGGAGAGGGATGGTCCTATAATACTGAATTATGGGACTGGTAATGGTGCGTTTTGGGGTTGTGTGTGGGAGGGAAACTCAGTGTTTCTTTCCACCTTATGTATAAAGTTCAAATACTTGTTCCCCTATATCTCTAGATACTCTTCCCACCTGGCTGGGCGATAGGGGGATTATTAATTAGGAGGTTTTTTTACACTACAGCTCAATAAAAGTTTCAGTGTCTCTCTTTTTTTTAATCTAGGGAGCTCGAAAGAACCATCTCGCCCCGAGGGGCATTCCACCAGTGTTTGCAAACTCTGTTTTGCTCTTGTTAAAGCACCTGTTGTAGAGGTACAGCTGTGCCGTAATTGTTCAAGCTTGAAAGAACCCCTTCCAGTTTCGAGTCTTACCAACGGTGTGGAGTATCTTTGGGCACATTCTTCCTTCAGGGGTTTGCTTTGGTTATCTGGGTATTTTCAGAGGACGAGAGTGGTTTTCCAAGTGGGAAGGTACAGGAGTAAAACGCTCTTTTCTTTATTTATGCAGAAGGCCCGTTTTGGTCATCCTGGAAATGTTCTTTCTCAGGGTCTTTCTGTAATACGTGCTGCTCCTTTATTGAGAGAATAGTTTGCCAGGTTCCTGAGATATGAATAGGCCTAAGGCTGGCTGCAAAATAGTGTTTCCTGAAATCTGTCTAGGCAAGTATCCCCCATCAGCCCCGGCTCTTTCTATTCTCCGTGGCAGTGACTTTAAATGGTATCCTGAGATTTGTTTCCTTTCACATCATTTTTGGCAGCAGGATTCATCAAGGGAATTGCAATAAACCTAGAGTTGGAAATGGGTAGCATGATGCAAAGATGCTTCACGAGCCAGTTCCTCTGCAGAGCTATTGTTCTTGCACAGTAAAAATGCTATATGCTTTCTTGCAAAGGCATGAGTGCTTCTTGAACCAGCAGCTAATTTCTTGAAATGAACTGTGAAGAGAGTTGGAGACATCTAACGATGTGTAGCTGGGGACTTTTTAAAGTGGAGGCTGGAGTAAGGTGAAGGAGGAACATGAAAGTTGTCTTTACATTGATTTTTCCAGTCAAAGTTTTACCCACAGAACTTCTTGGTAAGTTTTCGCATTATTTCTGAAGGTGGCTAGCACTGGTGACATAAATGATGTGGTATTGTTACAAGGACTGTTCTGTGTTTGTTCCTCCTGTGCTCAGAGCAGGGGTAGCCACCATGGATTGCCGTGTTGCTCTCCATTTTCAAGTTATGGCTTCACGAGATGCCGAAGGACAGGAGAGTCCACGGTGTCTGGACACTGTAGTATCAGCAGATAAAAACACTGCCAAAATTCTTACTGAATTTACCTTCCACAGCAAAAAGGGTATCCCGCTCCACCCAGTCAAAGGTTTTTCTATCAAGAGCAGTAGCTTTGTGTGCAGCCAGGCTGAGCCCAGGGAAGCAAATCTCTTCCCAAGCTTGTGAGCCACGCACTGGTGAATCCATTATCTGGAGAGCACCGCACAAGGCTTTGCGAAGCTGCTCCTCAACAGCCGTGGCCATGCATCAAGCCAGTCTGACCAAAACCTGCTGTTAATGAAACGCTGTCTTTTGATATTTGTTCACTTCTGGCATTCTGCAGGTCTTTCACCAACACTGGTAAAACTCCTGGAATTTCGGCACCTCAAAGTCTATCTTGAAAAAGAGCTTTAGCTGGACTTCATTTTGTAACAGTGCCAGCTTGTCACCTTTTCCAGGGATCTGATGAATTAAAAAAGCTTTTGTCCCATAATTTTTTGAGACCATTCAAATTCTTAAACATCCAAAATGGCCTTTTGTTTTTATTAAGCTCATTTCTGGCCTTTAAAGTCCCTTAAGTTTTGTTTTTTATAAAAAAATCTGTCTCTTCTGTAATATCTCTGGAAGAGTTTTTGGCTTTTTGGTTGCATTCATTAGCTTGAGTGTAGCAAGTTTTAATAAATATTTCACTTTGATTTATGCGCAGTTTTCTCTATCACTATGATGACTTTGGCCTGTGCTTTGAAATATATTGCTGTTTCCTAAAGTACTTCTTTTTGCCAAATTCTGTTTTGCATTTCCTGTCATCTGAGCTTTTATGTATCTTCCAGTGCTTTAAGTCAACTTTTGTCTTGGAAGCAGAGACATACAAATTATTAGGTTCCAGTAAGCACCTCTGGAGCACAGAGAATGTTTTCACGATTTCTGCTGAAGGGGCCACTCTTCAAGCCCTCCTTGACACCACTCTCTAGGGTCTCCAAGTGCTTCTCCAGGTAGGCATGTGTTGCTGCTTAAAGATCCAGTGTGTCCTTGAAAATTATGTGCTAGCTCTGAATAATGCCGCGAGTTGGGTCTGTGCAGTGCCCGAAGGAGCTGCAAATCAGAGCTGGTGATTGTTATCCATGTTATTTACTCATATTATCATCGAATCCAAAGAATTAACTAGGATCAGTACTCCCATCATGCTAGGTGCATGTGAACACAAAGAATGACCAAATATTCCAAAAATTATTGGGGTCCTTGTGCCTACCTGACTTTATGCCTTGGAAAATTTTCCTCTGCCCTGTTGGGAATGCACCCTTATCTAGCCCTCTCCACAGTGGAGCGGAAAATCCCTCCACTCATTTTTCCTCTACTTTGTTAGAGGGAAGTAAAGATAAAAAATGAGCTAACGCACAGGTTAAGGGTCACCCTTATTGTCTTTCATGCTGGCATCTCCCGTGGTGGTTGGGATTTTGAGGTGGCTCGAGAACTTGGCATCACGAGGTTGTGCTGCCCCGAGTTGACACCATGAGGTCAGCACCGTCAGTGGTCGCTTGGCTTCCTCCCAGCCTGCAACATCGCTTCCTCCTCCTGGGATGGCACGGGTTGTCTGAGGATGGCCTGCGGGCTCTTGCCTTGCCAAGCTGCCCTTGGAACAGTCATTTTCTTGGTTCCCTTTCCAGCTTTTCAACTCCTTCCCCTAAGTCAGAAATATTTTTGAGGAGAGGCTGGAGTGAGTGATTTACATGGTGCCCTTTCACCACTGGGATCACCACTGGTTGGACTTTCAGGCCATGGTCCTAGTTTGGATCTTGCCAGCAGATCAGGTGAATCCCTTGATGTTGCTTTCGATTTTTCTTGGATTTCTGATGGTACGTGACTGGCAGGAGAATGTGGCCATTTTCCCTCTGGAAGGCAGGATGCCAGCTGTCTTCTTCCCCATGGGTTTGAGCCGATAGGGCTGAGACAGATTCTGCTCCGATGCTTGTTCTGTGGAGACAGGGTGAGCTGGCCCATCGTCTCAAGCATGAGTGCGTTGACTTCTTGCTATCATTTCTGCGTGTCTGAAAATGTATGTATAGATAGACTAGAGTAAAAATGCTTCTTTATACTAGGGTTACATTGGCAAGTGTTGGAAGAAGGTGTTTCTGCAGATTTATGGTTACTGGTTTTTTTTCCTCTCCTTCTCCAGGTGAGGTCATGGGGGTATGAAGATGTGCCAAGAGCATGGGGTGTATGCACCTGTGTGTCCACTGCGATGTCTTCTTTCCACCAACAGTTCCACCATTCGTTCTCTGGTGACTGAAGGCGTGTTTCATGTCTCGTGTTGTAAACCTTGCTCTCTTGGGTTGATGAGCTCCTCTGGTTGATGGCTTGTCTTTGTCTTTTCGAGGGGGTTTATCCTTTGCTCTGTGTGGGCTTCTGCGTTAGCGTATGCTCAGGGTGACAGCTTGGATGAATTCAGGTTCCTGTTCTGGAATAAACTGGTCCAGTGTGACTTGGAGCCTGAAACTCGTGTTGTAATTTTGGCTGACTGCTGGAGGTGACCACTTTAGAAGCGTGTTTTACGAGTGGAAAGTAATGCACACGGTGGTTTCATGCTGAGAGGCTCTGTTCCCTCCTCTTGCTACATCTGGAGCAGAATGTCTGCAAGATCACATGTTCGTGAGTAACGTTAGGAAAAATGCAGAGCTCAGTTGCACCAGTGAATCCACAGCGCGGTTCTGCTGGGCTTCCAGGTTCGGCCAACAGCAGAATTTGTCTCTGAGGACTTCAAAAAAATGTATGTTTGTGGTATAGATAGAGAACCTTAATCTATAGACTATCTGCTGGAAGAAAAAATAAAAATTATGCCCATTAAAAACAGGAAGTAATTTTAGTCATCTGTAAATGACTTGCTAATGCACCAGCTGCTCCACCTTACGCTGAGTAGTAACAGAATTCACATACGGGAAATATTCCTTTGAAAAAAATCATTTGCACAAAGTACACACAAGATGCTGCTGTGCCTGAGGAATGTGACCATAACCATTACATTGAAAAGGGGCATTCCTCTCGGCAGGATTAATCACTTATTTCTAAAAATACGTGCCAAAATGTGCTCTGCTCTGTAGAAGTGTGAACGGTTATTATGTAGTCTTTGTATCAGACAGGATTTATTTATTTTTACAACAATGCGTTGCGCTGTTGCTTAGTGCTCAACCAAAGCTTTTAATTGAGGTAATTCTGCACATTTGCGTAAGAGGTATGACCTTTTTCTTTTCTGAAACCAATAGCTTCTGTAGATGCTATTATTCAGAATACAATACGCTACAGAGAAACTTGTCCAAACATGTGAATTGCAGCATAAAATACTCAACAAACTCCATACAGAATATTAACGGTGCGTGTATGTAGCATGCGTCCACGAGTACAATGTGTTTGTGCAAAGTTTTCTGCCTTTTATGATCTTGAAGCGTGGAAATGATCTATCACACACGACTGATCCCGCTCTGTTTCTCCAGGATGTTTCCACAGTTTTGTCAGCAGTGATTTTGGCCCAAAAGGACTAAAATACATGACAGAAACAATTGTGTTTCCTTTACTGTAGGCCCTGTTGGTGCCCTGTGTGTTCATGGTATTTGATACTCCTCCGGGTCTGCGTGTGCCTCGTTAGCAGCGTCTTCAAATGTCTTTTCCCTTGCTCCAGCCAAAATGTCAACAAAACGTAAAACTTCTAACAGCACCACAAACTCTACCCTCTCAGTTGGTGTGATCTATAACTGGAAAGAAACGGGAGCCAAATGCCAGTTCTCTGCCATCTGTTTTAGTTGATAAATGAAGAAACTTTGAGCTCAGCTCACCCCTGACTTAAGGTCCTGGCACTGTGCCTGTTTAAGCCTGAGCAGTATCTTCACCCCAGTTCCTGTGTCGTTCTCCAGTTTGAGAGAGAAGATATATTGGGTTTTTGAGCATTGCCCATAGGAGCAGTTGCTTTGCTCTTTGCTTGCTTTGGTTTTTATTTTGCCCTCGGTACCTATGGAAATGGTGGCTCACGCAGCGCTCGGTCTCGCTCTCCTCTTTTAGTGATCTCTAAACCTTTTAATCAGCTTCAGTCGTGTGCGGTGGAGAATGCGAGAGTCACGAGTGAGCTGAGTTTCTGTAACCTCAGGGAAGATTCTACACGTGCTGTTGGGTGCCTCCTGGCCATTAGTAGCTGGGGAGCTCTGAGTTGGCTACACCTTGTTGTGTTGTGCTTTCCAGTGGGCATCTCGGAAGAGACGTGGGGACAGAGTATGGGCATATTGGAAGAAGACAGTAGACATGTGGCTTCACAGTTTGCTCAGGGAACAGCTGTAGCGTGACCACAAGAAGGGCCAGTCCTGGACTACTGTGAATACCAGAATATCAAAAGCTCTGTTTGCTGAATTATTCTGCTTTCCAGCTAGTGCTAAAATACACACCGTCTACTACATACCCACGTTTCTCATCTCACATGCGTTCCTTGCACGGCTTTGTCCCAAAGAAAAAACAGGCCTCCAAAACCTGTGGACTCAGGACATAGTTTGCCAAGTTTTGGGGTAATTAAGAAAGAGACCGGTAAGTTAGAAGGAAGCTCGTGTGAGCAGTGAGCTGAGAAATGAACCATCAAACAGAAATGAGATTCTAGTCGGTGTGTGTTTGCCCCTCTGAAGACCTACCTGGAAAATGCTCTTACCATCTGAAGAGTTGCCTGAATGGTTTGTTTACTCCTTTTCATGAAAATTGATACCAGAAATTGGTAGAAAAGTTTTCAGATGTTAATGAAAACTAGGTGCAAATGATAAGCTGTGTGGTCGTGTATGCAGGGAACAGAGGCTCTTCTTCTCATAAACTTGTTCTAGTTGACATTATCTGAACATCTGAGAAGCTGAGGAAGAATTCTGCCAGAATTTTCTTATTTCTATAGGAAAAATAACAATTTGACAAAAAATTACCCCCTAAGACAGAGCTAAAGAAATGCTTCAAATATTAGGACAGCAAATTGGCTTACAGTGCTAACTGTGTTTCTATTTAAAGGCAGCCCAAACTCTGACATATCACTTAAATAGTCAGACAGAAAAAGGTGGTTGGGTTTTTTTTTTTTTAGACCTTAAACACATTTCAGCTGCTGTAAGTTACTGGAAATTACTCTACTTTCTTAGTAGAAAAGGAAATTGTTTTACTGACAGCAGGGAGGGCTAAGAAGCTGTGAAAATGAGCATGTTGGTTTTTTAAATAAGTGTATTTTCTAGTCATACAAGAGATGCTAATCATGAACTCATGACCTCTTTTTTTCCAAAACAGATATGATTAAAAAAAAAAAAAGTCAAAGCAACTTCAAATAAATTCTTATGAGACGGTAACAGAATTACATCTTTATTTAAACAGAAATGTTTATCAAACTTTCTTTTTCAGATAAGCAAAAATACCACTTTTGGATGAGACTGGTTTCATTTACTTGCTTTATATTTTAGTACTTTTTCATGATAACTTATGTGTACTTACCTTTAAATGAATTATTTTGGTGAGTCTGAAAGTGTATCTATTTTAAAATGCGTCATTAGATTTTCAGTGGAAGAACACTCACAGAAGGGGTTGGTAGCTTCTGTTTCTGTGTTCTGTAAGACTTCTTTTTTCCCTTTTGGGTCAGGAGGTAAGAAACTGGGTATTAGGTTTTTTGTTTGTTTGAGTTTTGGTTTTGGGTTTTGTTTGGTTTAGTTTGGGCTTTTTTTCCCCACCTGCATTTGGCACTTATTCATTTAAAAACTGATCTTTTCTATTAGAAACCAGCAGGACAAATCAGTTAAATTACACTCAAGAGATGACAGTAGTCCACAGCCACACTGGAGAAAAAGCCATGCAAGGTAAAATAAAATTCACCGATGGCAATTGTTCTCATCTGTATGGATAGTGAAAACATAAGAAAACGAAATGTACAGGGAACAGGGAGTTTGACAAGAGATTGTTTCTATATAAATTTTAAAAAAGAGAAACTTAGAAAGGAAGGCAAATATAAAATGGCTCAGTCCTATGAAGTGCTGAGCATCCTCAGAGTAACTCAGGGGGGTTGGAGGCTCTCAGTGCTGCAGCCATGAGCTTTATGCTGGAAAAGAGATCCTAAGAGCAAGAAAGACCCTTCTCTCAGATCTGTCTCCTATATATATGTGTGTGTGTGTCTGTATATATATTTATTTTTTTTCTTCAAAATATACCCAGGTGGGTATATTCCAACTCAGGGGGGTTGGAGGCTCTCAGTGCTGCAGCCATGAGCTTTATGCTGGAAAAGAGATCCTAAGAGCAAGAAAGACCCTTCTCTCAGATCTGTCTCCTATATATATATGTGTGTGTGTGTCTGTATATATATTTATTTTTTTTCTTCAAAATATACCCAGGTGCCTTTGTTTGCTGTCATGGCTCAGTGTACGTGCTCCTGTGTAAATTTACAGTCATCAGAAGACCATCAAGCAAAATCCTACCCTACCCTGTTCAGCAGAGTGCTTGATGTTGTCTTGGTAGGAAGGTCTGTTGTGTTTCCCCAGCAGTGAGATAGATAAATTCAGTATATATGTACAGTGTGTAGACAGGCCTAAATAGTTTTAATATAATGCTGGGCAGCCTCCTTTGCTTCTTAGACCAGAACCATAGTTCTCAGGTTATTGTGTTAGCATTTAGGGGAGGTAGAAGTGCTGTATAAATATAAGCTAAGATACCAACAACAGATGAGATGGAGAGACTTTTGAAATGGTAATCTCTATTTTCTTTCACCTTTTCTTGTCCCTGTGTTTATCAGTGCAGTGCTTGTGGCCCCAGAGCGGCTGGAGACCAGGGCTGATGTATCTGCTCATGGAGAGAAGGGGCCAGAGCTGGGAGATGGTCTGGCTCCACCTTCTGCACGGCAGCAGTAAAGCAGAGGGGAGAGGGGTGCAGTGGGCTTTTATTTGGAAGGCACAAGGTGAGCAATGACAGCTGCTAATGACAAAACCCAAAAATCGGGCTGGAATGCTGGGTGTGAAGTGAGTGTCATGAGTATAAAGTGGTAGCATTTTGGAGTTGCTTTGTGTTGAGAGGGATATAAAGATACACGTGCAAGTGTAGTTGGGAGCAGCTGGATGGTGCTGCTGTGATTTAATGTCTGGGTTTTAGGGGATTCTTTCTGCTTGGTGTTCCCTGAGCCTCGTGACGTTCTCCCTCATCATCGCTGTCCCTGCTGCTCGGGGCTCTGCTTTGGAAACCAGTATTTGCACACATGCGCACATGCCCAGAGGAAGAAAAGGGTTAAAGCCCAGCTCACTTTCCCTTCCATTTTTCTGTTCTCTTCTTAGTTTTGTCCTGTCTGAGACCTGCCGCGCTGCCTCTCCCTTCTGAGGGTTTCCCCTGGGTGCTGTACCGTCCCCTCCTCCTCCTCCTGCCACAAGCAGTGGGGTGCATCCTGTTTGGGGTTACTGCTGTGTCACTTCAAGTGACATGTGCCCGCATGAGAAGGGGAAAGGGAAACGAAGAGCCAAGCGAGCGATTACTTTGCCAACAGCTCCTTTCAAAAGAAAAAGAATCCAACAAAACAACCCAGTCCAAAATGTCCTGGTGGCATTGACAGCTATTGCTGTCCAGCACGTGAGCTTTTCTTTCCTGTTGATGCAGCAGAATAAATAGCTTCGTGTGGTGCCGTTACTGGTTCACAGCAGGACACCCGCAGCACTAGGCTTCTTCCAGCTCCCGCATCTCGCAGATGCTCGTGTGGACGGAGTGAATAGGGAGGGGAAAAAAAATGAGGCAAGAAAATAGTTTTGAATGAGAAAGCAAAGCCGAGGCTGCCACTCCATAGGAACGAGAAGAAACAACAAATGGGGGTTTTTTTGGTCACGTTACATTGTGGTACGTGAAGCGTAGAAGATGCAAGAGCTGATGCTGAGCTGATCGGAGCTGGTTGGGACATGGCTCGTTCTGCTGCAACCCCTGGAGAGTCCCTCTAGGAGTCAGGAGTTGCCCCAGCCACATCTGTTGGCAGCCTCTGTTGGCTGGGAGTGTCTGCAGCTACATTCTCACCATAATCCATTACCGCCGGCAAAAAGGGGGTTTATTGAACATACGCTAAATATATATATGTATCTTGGTTAAGTACAACCTCTCCCAGTGGAACAATGTAGTTTTTATCAAGGGTTTCTGTTGATTCTGTGAGCTGTGAGGCAGAGCTGCTTTGGAGTGTGTGTTCCACCTCAGTCCCGTGATAAGGAAGGCGTGTGTTTGGAGTGAGTTTCGGTGCCGATACCCGGGGAGGGCACGCCGAGCTGGACCTGCGCTTTCTGTTTCACAGACCAAGGCTTCAACAGTACGAAAAGCCATGTGGACACCTAGGGGCTGCTTTCAGCTGATGCTCAGAGCTCACATGTATCTGGCTGGTGGAGTTTTCAGTAAGACTTGACCAGTTCAGCTGTTCCGCAGTGGAAAATCCCTCTAGATGGATAATTGTGTTGAAAAGCTTACTTTGTTTAATCATCACAGGGCAATGGCTGGTCCTACACTGTGTTTTCTCTTCCTACTGGTCTTGGAAACCCAACATGGTGAGCATGTAGCAAGAGTTAAAAAAATGAAGGGGACAGCAGAAAATGTGAAAGTACAGAGTTCAGACTGACGGTGAGCAAAGCACGTTATTGCAGACCCAGTAGAGCACTTGGTTAAGCTTGGCTTAAAAGTTGGGGATCTCCTTTAAAATCAGAGGGACCCCGAGCTGGCTGACAGCTAAAAGCGTGTCTAAGTGCTCTGCTGCTTTGGGGAACCAAAGTATTTGTGACCTCAAGGTTCTAGTGCATTTGGCTGGTCCATTATCTGCCGGTCTGTATTTTTTTGCAGCCACTAAATGAAGTTGCATGGCCATGTGGCTGGTTCAGGCATCGGATTTTTATTTGTCCTCGTGCCCTTATGAGTTACATAAAAGCGAAGTCAAGCAATGCCTTTAGTGTCTGCTCTATATAGATCTACCTGAAATAGTTTCAGGTCACCTTTGCATGCTTAATTTGGAAAACAGTCGAGCAGCATGACTCTTGCCGTGGAGAATTGAGCAGTCTGGGCTCCTCTCAGTAGTCTTGGGGCTCTTTCGGTATCCACGCAAATCAAGATCTCAGCCCTTCTGCAAATTAAGTAGGGGCCCGTTCAACTTGCAGAGCCAGTAAGGGAGGGATGTTCAGGCCAGGGGTTGGAGCCAAGTTAGAAAAGTCTTCCCTCCTGAGAAGCAGCTGCAGGATAGATCCAGTCCACCTAGCTATTCATTAATGTCGTTTGGCAGATGTGTGAAAGTGTTGCTAATTGTTTCTGATTCAGAGCCTGGCAGTAGGAAATGCGGTGACCATCCTGGTTAGCAGTTTGGAGGGTTAACTAAGTGGGTTGGTTAAAGGCTCCCAGGAGCAGGGCTGTCACGGCGACTGTTCCAGGTGGTTGAAGAATTGGGCCAAGCATCGCATTGGACTTTTGAAGGTGTTGGAGGATGCTTAGGTGGCGAGTGACACACACAGTGGTGTCAGAGCGGTGCTGGTTCACGGGGAGCACCTATCATTAGTACTCCTGGGATATCAGTATAAATGAGCATCACGTATGGATAGGCCAGACTGGGATCTCATTCCGTAGATACTAATTTGTTATACTTGTCTGTACAATCCTCCTCTGTCTTCAGTTTGCAGTTGTTCCTGTCTAACTGAGACTTTTTTTTTTTTTGGTGAAATCTGAGGGGTGAATAAGACTGAGTCAGCGCTCTGCTTAAGCCATGTGCTTTACTTTAAGTATGTAAGTAGTTTCATTGCTCCCAATGAAACCGCTCATGTGCTTAGCATTAGGCATGTGTTTTAAATAAGTTGCTGATCCAGAGTCTATTTCTTTTTTTTTTTTTGAGTAAAATCTACACAAATGAGGAGGGTAAGACTACAAAGGCACAGTGTTTAAAATGCTCCAAATCAAAGGTTGAAGGTAACATTCTTAAGGAGAAAAACTTTGTGGCATTTAATGCATTTTAGGGACACACACTGAGCTTAAATGTCACCTTTGTTGGAAAAATGATCATCATCTGTTAATTTTATGTGCCTGTCTTTATAGATGACCTGGTAACATAACAAGCTAAAGTTCACTGTAGCCCTCTATGACACCAGGCTTTAGTTGGAAAGCAGCAGTTTGGGATTATCCCTACGTCAAACCTCAGTTGAACCGAGTACATTTAAATAATTGTCCGCCAGCTTTTCCTGTTACAAAGATACACAGTTTGTGAAATGGGTTTAACCATGTGCTGAAAATTTCTTTGATATTTTTAAAAGCCTGTTGCTATGGCAACCGGACCCCAGAACAGAAAAGCTTGTTGGTAATAAGAAGGCTAAGAAATTCTGTTAACGTTCAAGGAATAAAGCCATAGCAAAATAGCTTGTAGTCTGGTTTTTTTTCCAAACCCCAGAAGGAAGCACGATATCCCGAACAGCTTGGACCTGGATCACCAGCTGGAAGGGCACACCCTGCTCACAGGGCTCACCCTGCGAACGCTCACACTGGTCTCAGCTCTTACGGCAGAGAATAATCTGGACTTCACAAGCATCTTGCTCCAAATTCCTTGAGAGATCTTTTTTTTTTTTTTTTTTCCCCCCCAATGGAAAGGTTGAAGTGATTTGATGGTTTGGCTTATGGGCAAGGAAACACGAGTTTTGCTTCTCAGAACTGGATGTCCCCTTTGTGCTTTGCTAATACAGAAACTGGCAGAACAGGCATTACTTTTTCTTTGACGTTAGGGCTTGCAGCCCTGTTTCCTTGTGTCTCATGACTGAGTGAATCAACACCTAATTAAACAGTCACATGAGGGACAGAGTAAAACACTGCTCAGGCACTGATGGTTGTGAATCTTTGGAGAGTAACTACTTACATCTGTCTTCCTCCTTCTCCAAGGAACCCTGAACAGCTGCAGCTTTGCTTTTTTTGGGGTTTTTTTTTTAGGTTTTTTTTTTCCAAGGGAAAAAAGATCACGTAGACCTCAGCTGAAGCACTGCTGTCTGTGCAGATAAATGAGACCTGGGGTAGGGGAAATAGAAGACTGGACAAAATCTTGAGAAATCAGAATTATTTGAGTTTGTGCAGGGGATGACTTAGCTGAAAGCTTGAAGCTGTTGTCCTTGAGCATTTGGTGCTCCTGGTAATTTAACTGAAAACGTGAATATTGGGCAAGGAAGTACAGTAAGCTCTTCAGAGTGGTCTGAGGGGATTCTTGATATTTTTAACATTAGTTGTAATTCTTTCACTGGCAGAGTGCTGCGAAGGGTCCATAACAATTCCTTTCCATCTCTGAGTGGCAAATACTTGTGTGGAGATTTATGGGGCTCTCAATTATCACTCGGTCACAAGTGCAGGCACCTTAATCAATTACAGGACGTGGCCAGCAGCCAAGGAATGCTCAAATCCCCGCGCTGCCTGCTCGCGCTGTATGACTTTCACCACCAAGGCAATATTTTTTCCCCTTATAAAACTCACGAAACAAGTATTACAGGATGTTTTAATCGGCAAGAGCAGATGCCTGCCTCCACCCTGGCCCGGTGGTGGGCTCCCCAGTAGCACTGGGGACTCACTGGGCTGTGAGAGGGTCTGTAGTGGGTGGTTTGAGTGCCCTCACGGAGGTAGCCGTGGTTTGGGTGCTCCATGGTGCAGTGTCTCCAGGCTGAAGATATCCACCAGGGGTCATCCTGGCCTGCCTGCTGCAAGGCCGGGGGGGTTCGGGGTGTGCTCAGCCCAGGAGAAAGCAGGGTCCCCCCCTGCCCCCTGGGACCCTGGGCATCCCCCAGCCCCACTCGCCCACCCTGGCACAGCTCATGGGTTAAAGAGCATGACACAAAAAAATGCAGCTGTTTACATGCTAGTCTCCAAAAGGTGATTTATTTCTTGGTATATCTATCTGATTAAAAAAAAAAAAAAAGGTGCTTATTTAGATGTGTTTACTCAGTGTTGGTGCAGAAATCACATGGCATGTCAGGCATAGCTCGAGTGCACTAGAAATTTGTTTATGCACCTTCCAACTTTTTTTCTTTTTCCCCTAATGTATCTCCTGAAGTAATGTATTGAGAATCTCAGTTTTCACTTGTGCAAAAGGAAGCAAACTGGCATAGTCCTTAGGGTTGCTGGGAAGAGCATGAAACTAAAAGCCTTTAAGACTCTTTAAGCTGAAGGTAAATACAGGAAATTCAGTGTTTGTCTATTGAAAAATGAAAATGTCAGGATTCCTCAACCAAGGTACTCTTGTAACATCAGGAGTCATTGAAGAGTTTATTGTTAATATTAGAATCGATGGTACTAGTGGAGCTATAGTGATGCCTCTAAGATGTCATCATTTTCAGAGTTTTTGCAGTCAACCTTGGCTCTAATAGGTCTTCTTTTCTCCTCTTTGTGTTACTGCCCGTGATGACCAAAATAAAAAACAGCAATTCACCGCTACGTTATCTGAGCGCTAAGCTTTGCGGTTGACACATCTAAGCCTGTGGGGCTTCTTTCTGTTCCGACTGACACTGTGCAATGGTCGCTTTCTTTATCGTATTAGAAACTCTCAACAGTGGTAGCTCAGATGTAACGTAGATGGTGGTTTTCACAGGTCAAGTTCGCTTTATTGTCTCCTGGAAACTCTTATGTATCAGGCAAAGATAGATGCTGTGTGTCACTGAGTGTCATACTGTCACTCACATTTAGAGGAGGGGATGGAAAACAGAAGTGAGTTTTATGTGTGGATTTAAGGATTGAAGAATCTATCTAGACATCTCCAGAATTACTCAACATAAAGGGGGGAAAAAAAGAATTCCCCCCCCGAGAAGTCTCCTCTGCTACACTAGGTAATTCTGTGTGACTTTAGAAAAGTCTTTGTTTCCTCCAACTGCTTATGTGCGGCAAAAGCAATTTGTACTGGAACTTATTTCTTCCCAACTTTTCATTAAACACGCACAATAATGAACTATTTACATTTTATTTTTTTTAATAGCTACAGCAAAAGATTATTCTGCTCTGCACACCCGAGAGTGCACAATAAAATAACTGTTTAGCAGGGGGAAAATGCCCTGTTGTCTTGTGGTACCAGTTGGTATTATGGAGGTTTGTTCGGTGTCTTATTTATAGTAGATTGCACTTGGAAATGTGATACAAAACAAACACCAATGTTCCAGTAGCTTGACCATGCATCAGATTTTTACAGTTATGATAAAAGATGCTTAAAATAAAAATGACTCGAAAAATTACAACGGTGAAGGGACAGTCAATCTGCTGAGGTCTCAGCATCCGCCTTCTTCAAAGAAAGATAATGTTCCACGTCGCACCCTCCAGGAATGCTCCCAGCCAGATTTGTGTTTGTGCTGATGCTCCTTTACGCCGCCCGTAGAGACAGTTTATTCCAGTCATGAGACCTCCTCTTGCTGCTCGTGAGAATCCTGTGTGCGGAGAGTTTATAAACTTTGCTTCTCTGTTGATCTTTTCTTTATTTATTTTTGTACTGCGTAAGAAAAGCCCTATTTTTTCAGTCTTTAAAAATCTGGTTTCCTTTAAAGAAAAGGAGGCCTAGGTATGAATGACCTGCAGACTGCAGTGATCTTTCTCATCGTTTTGGCTCTTGCTGACCTTTGGCTGGGCTTGTGTTTGTGCGTGCAGGTATGTGTGTGTGTGCTCCAGTTGGAGACGGAGGGTTTGTGCTTTAGTCCTGTCCACTCTTCCTCTCCAGCAGGGAGGAATTCAGGGGATTTTTATTTATTTATTTTTATTTTTTTGCAGGGATACAAGAATGCACAGAAAGCACATTTTTTAAAAATAGTCTAGCTCAGTGGTAATCCTACTAAGGCAAGTATTTTGTGGAGAAATGGTATCCAAGTATTTCTAGTCAGATTTCAAATAAAATCCTAATTGGCTGTCTTCTTGTCTGTGGCTTCCAGCTCCTACCTTTGTGCATTATGAAGCAATAACCATTTCTTGGCCAGTAAGCATACTGGTGCTTTGTTGTGTGCGTTTACATGTGTGAGGGAAGCCTTCTTTCAGGAGAGAGACTAAAAAAAACTCATTAAGGCAGTGGAGAACAAAAAATGAATTATTTCATTACTTTTTTAGCTTGTGGTTAGAGCAAACTGTTGTCTCTTTGGTTTAAAATTGGATGATTTACACCCAAAAGGTGCATGTGAGCCTTTCCAGTAATTCTGAATGTTTTCAGAAATGCCTTTGGATAAAACGAAGAAAGTAACTCTCTCTGGTGCTCTATTGGTTTGAGGATTTTTTGGGGCTGTTCTTAACGTTTTAAGAACGAGCCACTGCCTTAGTCAGGCATTGGGGTTTGCAGAGAACCCCTTGGGTGGGATGGACCTCATCCTCTTGGCTGTTGGATGTGGCTGGTCAGTGTCACCCACATCCCTCCCATCTGCAGGCGGCTGGATGTGCTGGCTACTCGAGTGCCCTCCCAGGAGCTTTCTGGAAGGTGATGGGCGAAGGCAGGAGATTTTGATCACTTTATTTTTTGAACTTGTTAAGTGTTTTCCTGAAGGTAGATAATATTATCAGCTTTGTTTTCTGAGTTCAAATTTACACACATGCACACACACGAAAAAAAGCCTGCACCCTTTCAAAGGGATGGAGAGTATCGTATTCCCTGCCAAAGCGAAAGGCTGCCTGGGTGGAAAATGAGGGACTTTCTTTGGGAGGAAAAAAACCCAAACAAGCTGCCTTTCTGCAGATACCTTTCAATGATAGATGCCGTAGGCCCATTGCAAACCCCATAAAGCTTTCACAGTACAGGTGAAAACAAGTTACTGTATCTGGAATACAACTGATACTGTAATTACAGCTTTTTTACTAATTGATGGCCCCATTTGGGTTTTATTGAGCCTGAACCTTCTCTGAGTGTGCCCTGTGTCTGCAGCCGGCAGCCAGTGGGTTTGGATTTGAGTTCAGGCTTGGACCCAGGGTTAAAATACCACAGGCACATACTGGTGTGACCAGAGCATCTCACTGTCCTCAGAAATTTAGAATCAGATATTGTTTTTGAAAACTCCTCCTCTGTTCCGGATCAGTAAATAGGATGTTCATTGTACCTGGATGTACACCTAGAGGATGGTGTGTGTTTAATCAAAAGACCTGAATGTGGGAATGGTGTGGGAATGGTGACAGTGTGTTTGAACCAACACCGAGTATCTGAAGTCCTTCCTCAAGTGATAAATATTCACTGATCTGGCTAAAGCACTGTTTATTCCCTCTATGCTTTGAGTCCGTCTCTGAAGAGAAATTCCTTCCAATATTTTTCCTGGTCAGTTGTTGGATGGAGGCTGGCTCCGCTTTCAAAGCACTGGTCTTTAATACGCATCAGGTTACCCTGAGGTAAAATGGAAACCTTAGATGTTACTCCTGTAAATAAATGTTTACATAATACATTGGACTGAACTTCTCACCATTGCATGTCTAAGAAAAAAAAGGTCACTTTTGACATCAGTAACCTTTAGAGAGCGATGCCTTTGCCACACAGGTAAAGAAAGTTACTGCGCGTAGCACATTCCTTTCACTGGATCAAGAAGGTAGGAGAGGTCAAATGTTACTGCTTACAGCTCCTGAGGCTTGGTATTTTAAGGTTTAAAGGGAAGGTTTGGTTTTAAGGCATGGGTCCTGTAAACAGCACCTGCCCGGTTTTGCTCATGTGAGTAATTCCATTGAATTCCCCGCCTCTGGTCAGGTATGAAAAGCTGAGTCTGTAACGTGGGTCTGTGTGGGGTCAGGGCCCCAACTCTTCATTTCTAAATGAGAAATTTCCTGTAAAACGTTCATGGTCACAAAAGATAGTGGGTCTGGATTTGGAACCAAGTAAATATCTATCTCTTAGTTTTACTGTGTTTGTGTCAAAACATTTGCCCAGCACCAAACATAAAGTTATTACCTTCCTATAAGTCAGCAGCAAAACTGCCGTTGTGTCAATAGATGAAGGATTTCTCCCTGGACTTCATCCAGCAGATGTGTAGCCAAAGAGGCAGCTCGGTGTTCTCTGGTGGAATCTATCCTGGGGGGCAAAACATCATCCAGGTGCGTTGGGATTGTTGGGTCTTGGGAGCAGAGCCTGTGAACAAGTCCCATCAGCTCACCCCCTCCGAGATACGGGGGGATTGTCGGGAGCCCTGACCTCTGTGCTGTGGGATGCAGTGGAACAGGAGATCCTGACCATAAATGGATTTTTGCTGCCTTTGTTTTTGAAATATGGGCAAAACCTGCAGGTTTTCAGACACTGAAAAAGACTGAAGTGGGAGCTATGATGCTACAGTCTCCTGCCTTTGTGTATTTCTTGATCTTTGTCCAAAGATAATACCAAATTAATAGTATGAGTGATTAGCCCCACGTGTGGCTGTGACAATACTTGATGGCTTTTAATGTGCGCTGGTTCCTTCTTCGCTTCCCTGTCCATCTCGCTGGCTCCTCCCCCACAATTTAGAGGGGGAAAAAAAAAAAAAAAAGTTCTTTAAATAGCAAGCTCTTTGCTTTTGTGATGTACNAAAAGAGCCTATATATCACCATCCAGTCGTCTTGCATGTCCCCGATGCTCCACTTGTAATATTAATGAGCCCTTTCCAGGACATACAGTGCTTTCTTTGTTCTTATAGGAGCCGCTGGGGAGGGGGAGTGGGTGATGCGGGGAGCGGGGCTGGTGTCACTCAGCCTGGGGACACAGCCCCGGCCACGCCAGGGTGGGCAGCGAGCACCGCTGGCTGCAGACACCTCTCCCCGGCACCCGCAGGAAGGAGACCCCCGCCTCGTTAAACGTTGAAGGGTCTCCGTTTCGAGGGTGCCGGGGTGGGCACGGGGATGGGTGGCGGCGGATGGCGGCTCCAGGTGGCAGGCGCTGACAGCTGGGTCACATGATGGCTGTCAGCCCTGGCTCTGCCACCCCTCGGCCTCCGCCACAACCATCCCCTGGCTTCCAGGAATGTAAAGGCTGGGGGGACAGTCTGGAAGGAGGCCGCCTTGCTTCGCCTCCCCCCCCGTTTCTCCTTGTCCGAGCAGGCTGAATTCCCCAGGGTGGCGGTTCCCGGAGGTGCAGGACCGACGGCCACAGTTGCCAGGGGACTTGGGTCATGAGACTCAACTCCGACCGCGTTCCGCTGGAGGAGGAGGAGGAGGATGGATGGGACTGACATGTACGCTCCGGCGGCTGCCAGAGCCGCGCTTGGCTTCCCGATGAATTAGATCGATCCCCTCTGCAGCCATACCCTGGAGGAGAGAGAGAGGAGCGGGGGACGACGGGCGGTATTTCCTCGAGCAGAATTCCCGGGCTGTGCGGGAGAATTCCCGGGCTGTGCGGGAGAATGGAGGGGCAGGACTGGGGTTATGAAACTCCAGGGCAGTGCAAACGCAGCCTGGTGCAAACGCCTATCTTGCGCTTCAGCGAACTGCTTTCTTTAAGGTGGTTTTTGTGATCCTGTTGCTAGGATTAAGCCTTTTTTTTGCATTGCAGCATGGAGAGGCTTTTGTTTGAGTTAAATTCAGACCTCTTGATATGTCACCTGACAGTCTTGTGGTTTTGGATGAATATGGCTCATTGCTATTATTAACCTGAGTTGGCAGCCGGGCACAACAGGAGTTTATAGGGATTTTGAAAAGTGGAACTGCTCGGGGGACAAAGATGCTTCCCAGGTACGGTCACTGCACAGTTCTTGAGATCATTTTAATTATTTGAAAGCTTAATATTTCCACTGTGATGAAAGTATTTCTCTGCCAGAAATGTGAGGCTTTATTTATGATTCTTACAGTCGTGTGTTAAATGGCACTAATGTACTTTTTTTTTTTCTTTTCCTTGATTTGGTTCTATCTGTTACAATTTTGCAAAGGGAAGCGCAGTCTACTTTAATAATGTAAAACCTTGTGTTCGGTGCTAGTGAATTTAACTGAAAGGAACTCTGTCTTGTTTGTGTGTGGCTTTTTTTATTAAAACAGGTATTTCAAAAGAGCGCAGAGCTTGTGTGTGTGGGCATGTATGTGCATATGTTTGCATGCGTGTATGTGCTTAAATCAGCTAAAAGCTGAACAGGTACTTTTTGAAAGGACGTATGCGAAGTAGTCCCCAAAATATTCTACGAAATTACTAATACTAATTTCAAGTTCTGAAGCTGTGTGAATTACAAAGTTACTCCACATGCAGCAGGTCTTTGACAAAACCTTCCATCCTACTTATTTTCAGTATCACACTCCAGATCATGATTAATGTGTTGACTAGACTGCACCTAACCTGTGTATATTATGTCTTTTTGCTTGTGGAAAGGCATCTGGCTCATGTACTGGATTTTTAGAGTATAAATTAGCTACCTTAATGAGAGCCAAGTGACTTGGTAGAAGGGAGAAAAAAATGAAAATAAACTAAAGTCAGCTTCATGTACAGTTCAAGAATTGGACAGAGCCAAGGACCCTGGAAGCCAATTGAAGTTTAGGTCCAAGTTTATTATACCGAGTGTGAAATATCTGGCTGACGGAGTGTGTGCCTGGTGGACAATATGTGCTTAGTATAAGCAGCAGAAGTTTCCTGGAGCTCAAGTAGTGTAGCTATTCAAGGTGAGGGTTGCTAAGCTGGTCACTGAATGAGACACATTTATAGATGTAGCATGGAGCTGACCTCTACAGCCGTGTCACCCTCCTTCAAGAAATGAGAAAGGGGAGGCTTGGATTTTTTTTTAAAACAAACATCATTTCCTTGTGATTTCCTTAAAAATGTAACTGCTACAAGCAGTCACCCGTCCTGAGTGCTTGTCCCTGAGATGATCCACCATCTCTCGGTTCTTCCAAGCTACCCAGGGAACAGGTCCTTTGAATTTTGCGAAACCCCAGCTGAGGTCAAAGTGACAAAGGGCGGCGTCACCCAAAGTGCTGGGTAAACTCCTTCGCAGTCAATCATCGTGGGGTCCCTCTGTGGCCTTGGGCAAGTCACAAACGCTGGTTTTTCTCTGCAGAATCAGCAGGCGTTCGCCACAACAGTCACACAACCCTGCAGTGACCTCGAGTCTTGTAAAGTCAATTATCTTGCAAAATTTTTTCTAAGTATAGGTCCCGTGGTTTCTCTACTTCAGGGATCTTCTTCCTCCTTGCAGCCTGATGGTCGTGTTATATCACCAGCATTTAAATGGGATCTCTCACTGAAAATGCCAACGTGGCAAATCAGCGATGCAGACTGGATCATCCTTATCACAGGAATTCTGATAAAGTTCTTTGGCACCTCAGGTGTTATTATTAAAGAATAATTAACCTATCCATGCCTCTTTAGAAAAGCTCTGCTAATGGATGGTCTTCCAAAGCTGGAAGCATCATTAACATGCCATATTGCTCTTTTCATTATTTCCAAATTAGTTGTGCTCTTTCAGAAAGATGTCTTTGTACAATAACGGCCAAATAAGAAGTGAATTACTGAGTTGCAGGAAGAATGTATTAAAATACCTAGAATACCTTCCCCTTGTGTCCTTTATACTCAACTTCTGTTGTATCTTCTCAAAGCCAAAAGAGAAAAAATCCAGTAACGGATAATAGAAATGTGCAGAGGAATTTTGGTGGGAAAAGGGAATCCCTTGTTGGAAAAAGCATCTCAATCAGGGGTGAGAGGTGTATGATACGATGGTTGGACTGGGCAAGGACCAATTGCTGCCGCCTTCTGTTCATCTTCCCTGTAACAAAGCAGGATCCTAAATACTACTGGGTTTACACGCACAGGTGAGTGTACTTTGACGTGTGTGTAGCTGCACAGTCAGCCTGCATCTGAAAAACCCCAATGCCCCCAGTGGAACAGTCTCACATTTACAATGTAAGCTCTTCAAAAGAGGGACGGTCTCTTTGCCTCGCGCTTGTGTAGAAGTTAGCTGGGTCCAAGCAGTGTCCTAAGAACAACAGGGCACGATGAGGATCATCTGCAGGAGTTGGAGATAAGCCCTGGGGATCCCTGTACCTCTGTTCTCCTGCTCAACAGCAGTAAAGCAAGATGTTTCCTCCCGTGCGGAGGGCACGGGGCGAGGTAGACCTGATGCCTGCTCTGCCCTGGCTTCGCTGTCAGCCTTTTAAAAAGGTGCTAACATGAAAACCACGCAGAACAGATAAGCTAGCATAAACTATAAATATCATTTGCGTAGATGCATTTAAAAATAGTTGGAAGTGATTCATCACCAGGCAGTTTTTATAACTATGGGTAACATGATGTAGGAAAACAATAGTTTGACTGATCGTTTCAACTTACTTTTTCAATGATTAGTCATATGCTGGTTTTGAGCAAACTGTTTTACAGTTCCTACCTGCTTAACATCTCCATCAGTTTGCTTCAATTGCTTTTCTTTAAGACTTCTAAAATGGCTGTGTTAATTATTAAAAAGTAATTGGGTACTACCTAAGCCGTGTCAGTATAAAATTGTTTTAACAGTCAAGTCTCAGGCAGGAGGAAAAACAGTATTAAAGTAAACCCTTAATGGAATGAAGAAGTGCTGTTTGTGGTGTAGTGGAAACGAGGAGGAAGGAACATACTTTCAATTACAGGGGAAAAGATTGCATTTTAATTGGCAGAGTGATAACGAAGGATTTCTGTGTCTCTCATTTCATCCATTAAAGCTTGCAGAGAGTGTAATAGCACCAGTTGAAAGCCATTCAGTTACCTCTTGCTGAGAAATACCTATGGCAATAATAAACTCCAGGAGTTAGATACATGAGAAAATCCCTCCTTGGAGAGAGTTTGGAGCTAGGGATTGCCATGCAACTCGCAGTAGGGATGTTAGGAAGCCTGTAATGGGTCTGTAAGTGTAAACTACAAATATTACTCCTGGTGGTTGAATGTGAAAAAAGCAGGAAAACAAAACAGGTGAAAGAGCAAGAAGAGCTGAACAATAGTAAGACTTAAGTGTGAACATGCATTAAAATAGAATTTTTCAAGCCCTGATTTCATTATAATTACTTTCTAATAATTTAATCATTATTCATGTGGAAGTTTGCTTTTCTGTCCCAAATAATTCCTTTCCCTGTGTGCTTTCTACCTGCCTTAGCATCTCTGCAGGGGGCTGGACCGGATGACCTCCAGGGGTCCCTTCCAACCTCAACCCCTCTGTGAGGTCTGGTTTGATGTGATTTGTTTCTGAAGTCTCCCACACAGCATTTACACATCGATGATTTCTACCCCATTCTATTCATATCGGTATTTGTGAACGTCTTATTCTAGAGGAATTGCTATTTGTGTAGTGGAAATCACCACAGGACTGGTGTCCTGCTCAGAAATAATTTGGTTTTCACCATTTCTTCTCTTGCTCGGTGTGTGAACTCGCAGCACTAACTTGTGTGGCAAAGTCGCAAACGCTTCTGCCGGTGAAAAGATTGTTGGGGTTTTCTTGCTGGTGGTTTTTCTGTTTGTTTGTTTGTTCTAGGTTTGTTTTTGTTTTTATTTCTTTAACTATAATCAGTTTCAAGGAAAGATCAAAGAGTGGTAGATAGGTCAGGCAGGAAAAAGTCCTCATTAAGAGAACCGTCATTTCCAGAAGAGCGTGGGAGCTGGAGACTCACCTTTCATTAACATCGCTAGAACACTTGATTCTACATCTTCTGGTTTGCCTGTAAGAATCTCAAGAAAACATCAGTTAAATGTCAAAGTTAGTTTCCATTTATAAACAGAACTAATTATATTCAGAAGATCTAGGTCAGTTTTCATCTGGCTGAAGAGCAGCGCGGGAGTATTGCTCTCTTACATTTGTTTTGAGAACGTGCCCTGCGTATTGCACCCAGGAATTTGTCTGTTTTGGGGTTAATCTGTCCAGATATCAAGCTTAACGGGACTTTAAAGCTGCTGACAGCAACAGCAAAGCTATTCCGGGTCCTGCTTCCTCCAGAAAAATGTGCTTCGCTGGGAGGTGGGGGGGGCGAGTCGGGGGTGCCCGTCTGCCTCTGTTTACTGTCTGTCTAAACGAACTTTGCCCCAGCTCTCTTCAAAGTTTCTTCTGGTCTGGGAAGTGGCCCGCTATTGCCAGGGAATGTTTTTGCAAGGCTGAAATGTGCTTAAGGACTCTATTATGTAACAGAGATAACGCTTATTGGGAATTATCACAAATTACGATGGGTAATATCTACCAAACGCTCGTCTAGAGAAAGTTAAAATGTCATGTGAAGAAGCTGAGAAGTAAACAAGCTCTTGTTACCTTGATCAAATATGTTTCCGAATACAGCAAGGGTTTTATATTTAGCTTTCTCTCCTCTTAGTGTGTAATCTGCTCTTGGAGCTTTTTATAAGTAGACTTTCCTGAGATCTGGAACAGCTACTGCCCTTCTTTGCCAGTAATTTCAAAGTCAAATATCAGAAGTACTAGGTAATGGAAGACACGCTTTTGTCTGAGTGTGAAGGAAATTCAAACGCGTTGCAAGGGTGGAGCAGGCGATAGCACCTTTTTGGCAAGCGATTCGCTGTTATTGTCACATACTGTTTCTTTATAGGAACCACAGTGGCCTGTCTGGAAACAAAGTGAGTTTGCAAACTTCCATTTCGCTTAAATATTAGGGGATCATGGAATCAATCACGGAGTCAATCTGTGATTCTGTGGATTTTGTTTTCTTGCATTTTCTGAAATGCAGGATGGGGATAATGAGCAGAGCCTCCCGTAAATCACAGAATTGTCTAGGTTGGAAGAGGCCCTTGGGATCATCGAGTCCAACCATCTACCCTACTCTACAAAGTTCTCCCCTACCCCATATCCCCCAACACCACATCTTAAATGGCTCTTAAACACATCCAGGGATGGTGACTCAACCACCTCCCTGGGCAGCCTATTACAACCTAAATGTAATTTACAACCTAAATGTAAGCTCTGCTCTGAGTTTCTCCCTGTGCTTGGGTTCTGGTACAGGATTTGCTCCTTTTGGTGTCTGCTCTTGGGGTGGGCACGTCCCTCTGTGGACAATGCTTGGCTTTAGGTGCCCAAACAGAGAGGGCTCACGGCTCTTTGCCCCCAAATCTAGACACTGAGTTATTTCAGTTTCAAGTTGCTCAAGCTTTTTTCTTGTAATAACTTGCTTTTGACATTTGTTGCACACTATCTTCTCTGCAGCTTCTGTTTTTCTCTCCGGTTGCTAAATGGTGGGGCTGAGCAGATTAGGAAATGGATTTCCTCTCTCGAGAGACCGAGTAACTGTATGTCTTGGTGCTTATTTTCACCTCGCTGGGACTACACCAGTTGTAAAGCTTGTGAATCTATTTTGGACAGTCTTAAAACCTTCTGACAGTCAGCCATGGCTTTGGTGATTCTCTACTGTGACCCATTACAGAAGTCGGGTCATCATTAGTTTGCTGATCACATAAAGCATGGACGTAGAGAAGGAAACCTTTTGGTTGGTGAATTAGAGGGACAGAGGAAAGGAAAATTACCCACAGTCTTGGGAGTCCAGCATGCCAGGTTTACTTTAATCCATATTATCACTTACGGGTGTCTTTGTTTCTGAAATAAATGTGCAGCTCCTTCTTGTAAACTGGGAGCCTGTATCCTTCATAGTTGGCTGGAAAGTTCCAGGGCCTCGTTTCTCACTTCTTGGGGTTCCCTGCTAACACTGTTGGCCTAAAAGCCAAGGATAAGGGAGATAGAATTTCACTTGATCTAGGAAATGGCTTGTAACTGGCTGAAAGGTGATTCCTGTTGGTTTCATGGAGAGAGCAGGCATCTTGTTTCCTATCTTCCAAGAACTGAGAAGGTATCAGTGAAAATGGATTCCCAAGCCCAGGGCAACAGTGCTTGCTTTAAAGTGATGGCTGGCTTTTTGAAATGGGAATTTAAGATGACAGCTACAAAGCAGCCTTAAAGACAAGGTTATGGGAGGGTACTGGAGCCTGAGCCCTCCAAGTTCTCCCTTTACAGTGCACCTCTGAAATCAATGGCACTAGGGGAGGCAGAGGCTCGGGAGAGCTCCTCTCCTTGTCACGGACTGCAAAACCAGTTTGGGAGTAGGTGTGTTGGAAGAGGACTGGTATGTGTTTTGCTGACCCATGCAGCAGCATGGCCCTGAATCACAGGGGCTTAAGTGGAGATTATGTCTAAGTCTGAACGTAGCGAGGATCTGAGTATATTGTCAGGCCCAAGCTACACGTGGCTCTCTCTTCCCCAGCATTGAAGCATATTTATTAGTGTGGATGTTGTAGTTTATAACGCACGGATGTTACTAGCGTTTGTGAAACCTGAAGGAGGGGAGGAAAGGTGCTTTGCATCTTTTCGGTGCTTTGCCAACCCATGGGGCTGAAAACCTGTGACTGAAAATGCAGAAATTCATTACTTAAGGGAGAGGCCAGTGTAAATATATATCTCTTTCCGGGTTGATTTGTGAACGCGTTCAACCTAGCGCTTGCAACGATGAGGGGCTCTCTTTTCGTGTGCCTTTAAACACAAAAGCTGAATTCTTCTAGGACTTTGACTTCCAAAAGCTGGAACTTGAAGAAAACATTAAATATCACAAGACAGAGCACGAGATCTAGGAGTGCTGTGCACATTGTATATGGTTGCAGTGGATTGGTGCCATTTGTGCCAGCGTAATTTGGCAAATGTAGGGGAAAGAAAAAACAAAAGGCAGAGTTCTGGCTGCGGGATCAAAGCGTTTGATGAAATAGCGTTGCATTTGCTTGACTTAATGTTTTAATAAAGTTGTATATACAGATGATGTAGAAAGAACAGTGTAATAAGGAGTTGTGGTAATTGATCCTTCTGCTCTTTTATTTTTTAATTAAAGCTGGCCTTTGCCGGAGTTTGACCCGAGTCAGATCCGACTGATTGTGTATCAGGACTGCGAAAGAAGAGGACGGAACGTCTTATTTGACTCCAGCGCTAAAAGAAAAATAGAGGATGTTTCAGTGTCGGTGAGTATTTTACTAATTTGCATGGCTATAGTCTGTTTTTTTTTTAAATGGCAAGATTGATAAATCACAAATGTTCTGTTTTATTCACATTAACATTTAAACGTCAGTTATATGCAGGGCTATATTTAAATGCCTGTTAAGTTGCAAATTATTCAGGCTTCAGCGATTTCACTCTTAACAGCTTTAAATACTATAGCAATCTCCTTATTCTTGGGCTCGTCTACTTTCTGCTCTTGCAGAGAGAGGGATTCTTTTCTAGGGCTGCAGCAGGCAGCGCTGGGGGCTGAGGTGGGGCGTAAACTGATATTTAGGGATTTATGCTTTTATGCCATGGTGGGGTCTGCATCCTTGATTGGATGGTCCTCCCAGTCCTGTGTCCTCTGCTGTCCTGTTTGTTAGGTTTTGCCAATCCTTCCTATGCTGACAGTATTTTGACACAAAGTTACTTGAAAACTTTTTCTCATTTTCCTTTTGGCATGGCCTGCATGGTAATCTATTAATTGAAACTAATGGCTGCAAGTCAGATGAGGATACTTCCTTCTAAGGGCTCTGGCCAGAAGATTAATTTCTAGCCACGGTGCTATTGTAAGTGGTTGTGTGAGGTTGGACAACTTAGTTCACTGCTTTGAACTTTCTTTCCACCATCCCTAAAAACATTTGCAAAGCATTTTGAGCTCTGCAAGCAGAAAGTGCTGTGTGAACTGGAATTTATGATCCCAGTTGTTTTTACCTGTAGGACCTGCTGTAAGTTCTGTAGGCAGAGGTACGCAAAATACGGTTACCCCCAAGCAGTGTTTTTCATGTTGGGTTGTTGGAGCACAGCCAGAAGATTCTTCATCCAGCTTTGTAAACTCTTCCGGGCTATTGCCGAATGCTGCCAGCCCGATGCTTCTCATCCTGCTCCTGGGTGCTTCCCATCTCCACATATCCTATCCTCTGGGAGTCACTTTGTGTCTCATCAGGCACTAACTTCCATCCTTCTCCATCGCCTACTCTTAGCGCTTTTATAGCCATGAATCAAGGTCCCAATTTCCTAGTTCTTTGGGGGAATTTATGAAGTAAAGCAAGTTTCACAAAGGTTGAACAAAACACATCTTTCTTTTTAACTTTAACTGGTTAGAATGGCTTTATAAGTTCCTGCTCATCTAGGTGTTCTTGCCAGGAAAACAGGCTTTTAAAGACAAGAGATCGTTAAAAGTGGTTTATTGGTATGAATTGCTGGCTCTGCTCATTACTATTACTTCATCAATTATAAAGTATTACTTCATTAATAAGACAGATGTTACACAGTATAAATCCTCTTGCCATATTTCAATTGATTTCTTGCAAGCCTAAAACCTCTCTAAGATAGATCTGTACTTGCACAGTGAACTTGCAAACTTCACTGGTTTGGTTTATTTCAGAAAAATCATTGACTGTGGCAGCTCAACAGCAACAGAATAAATGGCTAATAATGAAGCTAATACAGTTCCATATTAATCTTGCCTTTATTTTTCTTTGCTAACGGCAAAGGGGGAGAGAAATGTCCGTACTCACCATCTCTATGAAAGGAGTATGTGAGATTGGTGGAGGAAGATTGTTCCCAGGGTGTTTGAAATGCCCAATACTCATCTCTAGTAACGATATATTTCTTCTTTTTTTTGTGGTATTAGGAGACTTTGAAAGAGAATGCATTGAAACATTTGCTTGCCGTGCTATCTGCCTTCAGCAGCACTCAGATAATGTCACGTCAGGCAAAACTTTCCTTGTAAAACAAAACTTTGCAGCAGCAGAAACATTATGCAGGTAAAAACGTGCCGGAGAGTCCTCGGCTCGGCTTGCTGCGAGCTTAGTGCAGGCACGTACAGTCAGCAGTGCGCACTGGCCATTTTCAAGGAATCCCATTGTTTATTTTTCTCGCTCTTTATCATGATTTTCATTAACAAGGACACACCCTGCCTATACAAAGCCAGATCTTGGCTCTAAGCACATTCCAAGGCACTCTTGCCCTTTCGCGGCAAGACATGTGTGTGGGCCGGGCACTTGCCCTTCTGAAAGGCTATCTGTTCACCACACCACAACAGCCAACACTTTCTGCATCTCCCCCCCCTCCATTTCCTAACATGATTTATACCTCTGGATTTACAAATAACACTAGGGGAGAGATTTGTGAGAGTGCCCGGCAGTGGCCAGACTGTTCTGGGTGAAGTCTCATCAGTCTAATACGGAGAACTGGGAGGGTTTCAGTTTGCTTTGTGTTGCTGTACAATTCAGTTCCCATTTTCTGTTGCTTCTGAGATGGGTAGCAAAATTGTCTAATCGAAAGCAAGTATAATTTAAAGGTGTATGCCTGCAGCAAGGTGAGATGTGCTTTGCTCTATTTTCTATTTCTGACCTCTGTGTGTGTCGAGAGTTGTGTGCGGTGGACCAAGGTTGAAGATGGCTCGGTCATTTGATTTCTGTAAGGGAAGGTATGATTATAAAATTTAAGGAGCATCAGAGCAAACTTTTCCAGACGCAGATGTTTCAGGAAATAAAACAGTAGGCTCTGACTGTTTGATGAGTGAAAACTGCGGAGTTTGTGCTTGCACCAAGCTGGGCTCTAATTATTTAAACATTACTCGGCTCATATTACCTGTGAGGGAAATGTGAACGTAGCACAAATAAGGATTTTTGTGTTTTCATTGGATATTAAATCAACCTCTTTGTGTCTTCAATAAAGCTAAATATCAGGTAAACAAGAATTTTGGGAGGGTATTGCACAGAGACACAGGGAAGGCAGCCGAGAGTTTGTGGTGCGGCCATTAAAGTCTTTTAATCGTGCAGGAGAAGCGATGTTTTCCCCGGGTCTCGCTAGAGTTAAACTTGGCGAGCGAAGCCGAGCGGCCGCCTGGTGACTCGCGGGGCTGGCGGCTGCCGCACCGGGAATGTTGGCCGAGGGCTGTGCCAGGCGTTTCCAGCGAGGCCAGGGCAGCTGTGGGCACTTGGCATGGGGCAAGCAGAGAGATCCCCTTTGTCAGTCCTATACCTTTTTTGGTGCTGAGCGGGAGAGGTTCTTCCCTGGCTTTCCAGGGGATGGGCTATTGATCGGCCGGGCTCTCTTAAGCAGAGCCCAAAGGCTGCTGCCTCACGGGCATCCGAAAATTGGGCAACTCCCCTGTCTGAGCTCTGCCAGGGCATCCTAGAGGAGGGCGAGTGCCCTTTCCAGCCCTGTGACACCGGGTCATGAGCAAATGTATCAGAATGGGCATTTGCATATTGAGTACAGCAGGGCAGCCTGTGATGCCAGAAGTAGACATTACTGATGCCTTTACTGAAGAACCTGGGTCCACACTCAGACATCCACATCCCGTGGGTTTTTGGGGTATCAAAGTACTTCTATGGTCAAGGTCATGGGTTTGATCCTCTGTCTCCTCTAGAGTTACTACAGAGTTTGTTCCTCAGGCTACTGAGTCTCGCTAATGAGACGGTATTACTTGATTTGCAGGTGATAGTGTTACAGCCCATGAGTGATTTCTATTAGTGGTCTCGTTTCTGTGCTTGTCTGCTCCTTTTCCTCTTTTCCTTTTCCTCCCCACCTGCCTCCCGCTCGCAGGTACCCCCAGACCCCTCACTCCCTGCCTCGTGCCTTGTGGCCGTGCCAGGTCCCACACGCATCCGCCCCGCTGGGTTTTACTGAGTGCCCAAGCCAGGAGCCGCGTGTAGACCCAGGTACGCTCCTCCAAGGGCCGTGACACCAGGTTTGAATTTCAAATCAAGCACAACAAGCAGCTCCTTTTCCTTTTCAAGGTGCAGAGAGAGAGCGGGTGGCCCGGCCAGTGCTGAGCTTTCAGCCTTGGCTCTGCCTTTCCTGACCCCTCTGTGCTTGGCTTCCCAACCCTGACGCTGCACTCACGCCGACCTTCCGCGAGGGCTCCGCTGTCTTTTACTGTGCTGCTGCTCTTGTGTGGCACGTGAGTTATGTGGCCATAAATGTCAGCGTGCAAAGGCCAGCTGAAGTATGAGGAATTTTCCTCCGAGGGCTGGCAGTTGCCTGGGATGAGGATGCCACAGAAATGATGCCACGAGAGAGAAGTGGGGAGTAAACCACACAAGAAGCTGGGAAGGGGAACCGTGCATCAGGGCTTTCCTCGGAGCAGGCTGAAGGAGTTCAGGGTTGGCGATTTCCTTTAACTGCTCATTTTCCTTTCTATGTTGTCCACTGGTGACTTATGACAAGAAGGTGTTTGCCATTAGGGGTTTGATTGGAGAGAGGTGCTGAAGGACATGTAAGAAGCTAAAAGATTTCCTAAGACCAGCCTGAAGGAAGGCATGGATTCCAGGGAGGAAGAAGAAGGGGTGTCAAGGGACCATGAGGAAGAGGAGGGAGGAAAGAAAGCAAGAGCTGAGCTGCGCTTTCTGTGCACACGTGCTGAGCGGGGATCTGGAGTCTGAGTGGTTTGACTGGGAATGGGGAAAGAAAGGAATCAGACAAGGGCAGTGATTTGTTCCCAGGTCCCAGAGGCAGAGAGGATTTTCAGAACCAGGATTTGCTTTGGGTTTTTTGAAGAAATGAAAGGGAAAGAGTGACCTGGGGTGCAGAACTGGAGATTTAGAGGTACAACTTGGATTTGGGGAGCAAAAATTTCACTTTTGCCATGTAACCCAGTCGTCTTTCTCTTTGGGATAATTTAACTGGAAGGTCATATGATATTTGATCTCCTGCTGTGGCAATTTCTTTCACTCCAAATGTCATATTTATCCCAAAGTAGAAAAAAGGCATGCTGGTCTAAACAAGCCAGGATTAGCCACGTGTTCTAATATACTTCAGCACTGGATAAATGTTGAACAGCAAATTGCTTTGAGGGATTAGTAATAGGATAGTGAGCCTTTTTGCTGTTAGGTGAGTTGTGTGACATGGAGCCTCTGGTCTCTCTCTGGCTCTCAGTGGACAGGTTCCCAGTGAGCCAGGCTGGGCGGACCAGTAAAGACACCAGCTGTAAATGCAGGGACCGAGTCCCGCCTTCTTATTCTCTTGAAACAGAAATAGAAGAATTCTAGTGAAGTGGGCGAGCAGAGGGTTGTCTCTGCTTCTTTCACTGACCTCTGAGTAACAGGGGAACTTGACAACTCTGGAAGTAAAGGGAGAACGGAGCACTTGCCAGCTGCATTTTAAGAGAGAAACCTGGATTTTGGATTTTTATATTAGCAGTTGAAGGGAAGGAATTCAAACCTGTTTAAGTTACTCTCATGTCCTAGGTGGATGCATACATTTCATTACACGTTCAGACCAACACACATTAATAAAGCAAAAGACTTAATTTATCTATTTTGGAAGAATATTTCATCTTTGCTGAATAACCTGCTCTAGAAATGAGGTATGGATGTCTCAAAGAATGGCAACTTCACTTGGATAGATAGATTTCTCTATCGCCACCACCCCAGTGGTATTTGAGCACCTGCTGTTGCAGAGAGGTAGAAAAGAGTAAAACATATGATGACATTTCTCTTTCCTTCTGTCACTCACAGCCCTGACACACAGACACACAGTCTGGATTCAGTTCAACACACCAGGCTCCTTTCAACTGTCTTATTATCCCTGAATCAAAACTTGCCCAGCAGAAATTCCTCTCCTGGTGCACAGCGCTGGGCACGTTCTTTCCGCTTACTGAGGAATTTATAGACCTTGTGGCGAAGAGTTAAAGGTCTTTGCTGATAGAGGTGGAGAAAAGGGATTCCAGAAGCAGAACTGTAGAAGAAAACTACTTTGTACCCTGTGGTACTATAAAGGCATTTTACTCTGGTACCTCCAGTGCTACCTGATGGGTCTCCAAGGCTTTGAGCAAATGGTGACCTCTGATGTGAGAGCTGGGGCTGCCAGGAAGCCTTTGGTATCTGCAATGAGTTGGCAGAGAAAAGACCAAAGAGTGTGCCCACAGCGGGGAGAGCAGCGTGGCTGCTGCCCGCAGCATCCTTCCCACAGATGTTCTGCTCTCCAGCAAAAGTTAGCTTTTAGGAGGGCTCCAGCAGCACAATGGTCTGTTGTTTTTGTCTATTTGGGAAGAAAATCCACAACTTTGAATCTTCCCCTTGCACAGGTCCTAAATAATTAGGTTGCTTTCGTATTTTTGAAAACCTGGCTTGAATATCTTTGGAATATTATGTTGGAGTGCAAGTAATCCCACTCCTCTGATGCATAGTATCTTGAAATTTGTACCATCTAAAATATCACGGACGTTTGGAGTCAGAAACTGCAGAGGAGAAGAGCATTGCAGGTACTTGATCTCATTGTCCAGCAGGTTATTCTTAAGCACGTGCTAAGTTTGTAAAAGAGCAAACAGCAAAATTTGTCAGTGCTCTGCATTTTAGGAGGGTTTTGCTGTTCACAAGGTTCTGAAAAGTGGTATCTGAGAGATCCTGACCTCCTTCACAGGCTCCTTGCAGGAGTCTTGGCTCATTAAACTCCACTGCAAAGACCAAACAGCCATTTTCCTGGTTTGCTATTTAAATTAGGCAACTATTAATTCAAGATACCAGACTCCCCAGTGGATCTGGGGAAAGCTGCTGTGCAGAAAAATGCAGTGACAATGAGAAAAAATTATTTAAAAGTAAGCAATTTGCAAAATTACCCTGTTTTTTAATGCATAGAGGTTTTTTTTCACCTGCAGAAATGCATTTGCTGCCTTTAGAGTCTCAAGGAAGCTTAGTTATAATTGTAACTTTTTAAAAGGAACTTTCAACATCTGATGGAAAATGCAAGCTGAAATGTGGTTCGCCTGCAAAAGCTTCTGTAACCCTGTGGATTTTATGTGGTTTTATCACATGATGCTTGCCTCGCCGGGGACATTGTTGTTTGTGTCAGAGATAAAATGCAATTCTGGTTCACGAGTTCCTGCTGAAGTCATATGATGATCATTCACATGTCCCAGCCATTGTGTACTGTGCTCCAGCCACACAGACTAGCAATTAGCAAATCTACATATTGCATGAATTTCAACGTACTCGCCACGATGTCGTAAGGAGAGGATACCACTCCGGGTGGCTGAATATGTCAGTAAAGCTTAGGACTCAGCAGCTCGTGAAGGCTTCCTTCCCTCTGCCACAGAGTTCCTGATTTCTCTGCACGTTTTTCCTTCAGGCTTTCTGCGGCAGCAGCTCTGGAGTGGGAGCGGCAGCGCAGCGCGGAGCTCCATAATCCCTGACATTTTCTGCTGCTTTGCTAAATCTCACCCATGGTTAGGGCCAAATAAAATCACCTGACCCTAACCGTGGGTGAGATTTAGCCAAAAAAAGACAAAAAGAAAAGTAACCTGCACAGCCTAGGGCAGAGGGATGGGATTCCCATCTTGTCCCTCATCAAAATCCCTCCACAGCACTAGGGGCAGTCACCTTTTTGTACAGTTGTTGCTGGTTATTGAGTGGAGTCATGAAGGTACCACCCTGTGCATCGGGTATTTCACGCTTTTCTTTATGCCTTTTCACTTTTTTCATAGCTGTTAACGATCGAGACATACTTATGGTTTTGAACGAAGGGGGAGCTTGTGGTGCCAACCTGTGAGTCCGGAGATCAAGCCGAGCAGCACTTCTGTATTTCCATCTCTCCCTTGAACCGCGCTTCCAGTAGGGTTTGCTTCCAGCTTGCTCGTACTGGTTTGGTGATTGTGCAGGAAATGTTAATTAGGAAAGTCTTAGGGCAGAGTCAGTATGTAATTTGGAGCAGTGGAGACTATTTCTGTCTCCTAGCACTGCCCATTAGCAAATGTAAATAATGTCAGCCTTACATGAGTGTTTTGAAGTGTAATGAGTGTGTGAAAAGTACGTGGAGGTCCTTAGGTGAAGAGAGGGTTGCCTGATGCTAATGTAAATAGCATTAACTAACACGGATGCTGATTCTGCTTGGGATGCTGAGATTCACGGGGGAAATCACGAATGTTTATAAATCATCCGCAAAACAGTAGTGAAGCATCTCTGGTGCCAGTGATCGATCATGCTGCGAGTGTAGAGCGGGCACAGCCCCTACCCAGCCCATGTGGCAGTTCTGTCCAGAGCCATCTTAACTCTCTTTCTTGCTATGTTTTCTCTCTGAATCTCTACCAGAAACCACTCCTTGGGCCATTTTTCCATCTTTTTGTGAAACTTTTCTGGCTTCTCTATAACACTGACTGTTTTTCAGCTTTGCCCATTTTTAGCCTCATTGTACTGAACGTAAGAGGAACATGTCACCTCTGTGTCGCTCTTTAAAAGGACTAGGGGACTTAGACACAGCTAGGGAGAGATCTGTAAAAATAGTATCTTTTCTCTCCACCTAACCTTGTAACATGAATCTCTCTGGAATTATTGCTTGATTATTCCTAATTAGTGTGCTTTCCTGTACATAGTGAGCTGCTCCTTATCACGATCAGGCCAGCATCGTTGCTCTGGAGGGCTGTGCCCATCACCCTGCAGTGTCACCTCTGTCCCAGCGAGATGGGGACAGATGGGGCCTGTTGTTGCCATCCTTCCCTTGAGAGCGTCTGTACCATCCTTTCTCCTAATCCTGGGTCTGAAAAAGCCATTTGTAAAGCTTCAGAGTCAGATGGCTGCTTAGGAAAAAAGGAGTTGGAGTGACCTGTTAGCTCGTGCATAACTGCAAGTAAAACAGCTCAGCTTTCTCTCATACAGACAGGCTGTAAGAGACACACTAATAAGTATTCTTTTAACCATTTTCCTGGGGCATAAGCCTTTTAGCTGTTGAACACCTCACCTAACCAGGTGCTAGACAGTGATTTTTGGATCGTGGGTCTTAGCGTGTCCCGTATGTTGCCTTTATTTCAGAAACTCTGCAGTGATGCTCAGGTGAGAGTTTTTGGGAAATGCTGCCAACTGAAGCCTGGAGGAGACAGCTCTTCTTCCCTGGACAGTTCAATCAACTCCTCATCATCGTTCTCTGATCCAAAAGAGCAATGCCCCAAATACCAGGTGAGTTGCTCTTCCTTCTTTGTTTTTTTTTTTTTTTGCATAACCCATGTTAAGTACTAACGGCAGGTGAGGTCCTGAATGTTTTAAACTTCTTGAAATTAGAGGCTGGCGGCAGAGAGCAGTTCTCGGTCAAAATCAGACTTTGGTTCTGACTCAGTAGCATTGAATTCTGCAGTTTGGGTTTGAACGAGTCTAAAAGCAACCAGCTGGTTCTCTTGGGATGTCTCTTGAGTGGCAGCGATTTCTCCAGGGCATTTGTTCTGTCTTATGACCTGGGCGATAACACTCGTTTGGTACGATCTGACTTGGCACAAACATCTTATCTTGGCATAGGTGAGGTAGTTTATTTTACTTCATTGCTAAATGCCAGGGAAATAAAAGAGAAATGCTCTGTCTGTAGGGATAGTCCCTGTAACAACTTTATAACAAGGGATTCAGTGCACTTGAGTTCCATTTTACATAAGAGATTTTGTCCACAAGAGTAGTTACAGTCATCTGACATGGATATATTTCTGTCATCTCTCCTTCCATGGATCACAAGTGTTTTATATTAAGCCACCCTAAAATAGAACTAAGCCCTTCCACTCTTTGTAATGAAGTAATTGTGTGTTTGAGGGAAGCTGCTATCTCCACAACCTATTCTGAAGTACAGTACTACTGATGTCTTAATCTACCGTAGACATAAATTAAGAACCTCTCAGTGCTGACTTTCTCACTGTCGCGTTAGCTCTGGCTATATTTGGCGAGCTGCGTATTCTTGTTTTCTCTTTCTCATCACACTCTTTTCCACAGCTTTAGTGAGGTGGCTGAAGATCTGTTTTCCATTCCTCCCTTCCTGGAAGGGCATTTAGCTGCGGTTATGAAAGGAAGAGACGTTTCTGTCAGCAGCTTCCTTCCAGCACAAAATAACCTCCTTCGTGCATTGTGTCACTAAGAAAAATGATGCCCCCCACTATCCAGAAATTGTCTCTCCTACTGGGCAGGCTGCGTGCAAACAATGGTCAGCCTTATTAAAGGAAATTAATTTTAGTGGTTGGCATGACAGCGTATTTTAAAGCTGTGGAAAGTTTTCCCTTTTTCAGTCCCCGTTTCCTCACGCGTATCGCTCCGTCAGAATCTTACCCAGTTGAGCTGAAGTGATGTGTGACTTTGTGACCGGCCCAGAAAGCATGCCAGAAACTTTCAGCTTAAGTTGGTTTTCCACAGCCTATTTGTTCTCAACTCTCTGCTGCGTTCCCCGTACTCCTTCCAGGCTTCCCCAGCATGTGAGCGGAGCGCCGTAAATCCGAGAATTTTTTACTGCACAATAAAAGTTTTGTATCAGGTATGCGGAAGGGCCAGAGTAAGTTTGTCCAGACATCGCTGCGCCTGGCATTTCCTATCTTCTAACTGCTCTGTCTGGTAACCTCAGAAGTTACCTAATGTATTTGTGGTGTTTATGAGTTCTTTTGTTTGTTTTTTTTAAAGCTCTAAAGTGGAAGTCCAAATAATACAATGCTGTAGGACTTTTTAAATAGTTCTCTAGGTTTCCTTGTTTAAATACACTTTGACTGTATCTGATCAACTTTAATTGCAAGCTGAAATACAGGGGTTTGTTGCGGGCTTCCATATTTTTAATTACGTCCTATCCAGTTCCCTCACAAATGTGATTTGAATCCATTAAGGTGAAGCTGGATATGGTTCTAAGCTCACCCACCATTATTTGCACCAGTGTTACCTCTGTCCCTGCTTGTTGGTGTAATCAGGCTTGAAAGTCTTCTGATTTGTTGATCATGACATTTAACATTTATTTCTGCACTGTGTTTTTAATTTACACCTCAATTATTGATAGGAGAATATGTACAGTAAGTGGAATATTAAATGTGGTCAATATTATATTCAGAATGTAATTTCCAAATAGTGCAAATTTCACCATCTCCAGTATGCTAATGTGCAATAACAAACACTTGTGGATATTTTATGTTCAGTTTTTATGGGAGCTGGTAAATACGACCTGGGGAGTTGGTTTGTGGCCAGGCTGTCAGTGCCGGAGGTTGTGCCCTTTTTGCCAGATGCTCCTTGGCTATTTTTTGTTTGTGTTTTTAATATTTAACCCCTTTCCTCAGTTGATTGCACTCCACTTTGGTCTTGAGTGACCTTTACTTTGCAGCATTGAAGACCCAAAGAGTTGAGCTGAGCTGTAGCAGTGTCTCCATATTAAATGCATTAAATACGTGCATTTTCTGCTACTCATGGTAAAATTATTGTTAGTAAGTGTAGACGAAATGCCAGACTGAAACAGGCCATGGGTGCATCTCATCATGCTCTTTGCCTTCAGCATTGTTTGTCTCCGTCTCTCAGAGGAAAGGGAAACCCCTATAATTAAATTTGAAAGCAGCTGATTTTCACTTGCTTTTTTTAATTTGGTTGCTTGACAAAGAAAACCAATACTTTAAGATAAAGTATTTTTCCTCGGCTTTAGAATTAGATTTTCACAACAGCAGAAAGTTGAAACCAAAACCAGCCATCAAGGGCTTGACGTCTGTTCAGAATGAGTCCTTCAACTGGAGATCTGCAACAGATTTAAAAATAACAATCATAACATTCGGCTGCAGTAATTTGCAGTGTCCTTACTTCGAGATTTCGTGCTGCTGCCAGACCTATTATTTCCTAGAGCCATTAACATCTATGCTTAGATTTCCTTGGAGCTGCTGGGTCATACTGCCTGATTTTAAAGTCTAGTTTTTCCAGTACTGCCTGGAGTGCACCTGGGCAGCGTGATACCCTGGGAGGGAAAGGTGGAAATTTCTCTGAAACCCGTCTAATGACCAGATTTTGCCCTGTCATGTGAACACTAACAAACCCTGCAATTGTATCCTGATTTTTGTAACTGCTGTTGCTACTTTTAGTCATCCCCTATCTTTCTTGCACCCAGAGCACATTTTGGAGGTTAATAGTCTGTCTGTTAAAGTACCATCGTCTTAATTGAGAGTGCTTGAGGAGAGCTAAAAATTGAAAAGTGTTATAAGTGTGTTGCCTTTTGGCTGATGAGCGTTCCCTTGTTCCTGCCCTGGTTCCGGGGGGGCAGCGGGAGCAGAAGCGTCAAGCGGGCATTTTCATATCGCTCCTTGCTCTCGGTAGGAATTGGGGGTGTGGACGCCCCGTCCTTGCTCGTGCTCTGAGCTCACTCTCTGACGCCGGGGAAAATATTTAGATATATTCCTGTGAAGGAATCCGGGTGAGGATCCTGGTTGTTCAGAGCGTGGATAAAGGGGTATGGCGATACGGCACTTAGCATTTTCCAAGCACGAGGTTATTTCAGTGACGAGTTCTAGGGACCTTTTGGAACGATTACTCCAAGGAAATGTTATTAATCATGCACCTCAGAGCAAATGTATTGCTCTCTTACACAGAACCAAAGTACCTCACCTGAACCTGAGCTCTGTGAGCGAGTGATCATGATATTTTAAATTATACAGGGGGCACAAATGGAGAGCCAGCACTACTGTTCTGCTGGCCTAGAGATGCACCAGCCCTGGATAAAGGGAGGGTGACCTCAGTCATTGAAAGCATACAAATAAGATGACTGCCAGCTGAGCAGTCGTCTCCAGTTAATTGCCCTGAGTAACTTGTTAATTTTAGGTTTTTGTTTGCAGTATTTGATGTAGCCTGTGACGCAGCACAGTGATGTTCCTCCTTCTATTTAGCTGTCAAGCCATACAGCAAACTCACCAACCCAGAAGCAGGAATTGCCCCACTTGAGCCTGGCACCGTGATGCTACAGCTCTTTGCTGGTACCATCACAGGAGCAGCATGGAAAGATGCATCAAATATAAAACACCATCTGTGGATAAGTTATAAATCAGTCGTTGTCAAGAAAGTGCTGGTCAAACTTGGCTTTGATGCACAGTCTGTATAAGATCTCCAGTGAACTTGTAATTCTTCTGGTCAAGCAGACACAAGGTTTAGGTTTAATGGTTCTTACTCAGTAGAGTGTGTTATCACACCCCCTGTAGCTGAGTCAGGTTTGTTGGATGGTTTTAGTGGTTTAGCTCGCAGCCAGTGTGAAGATCACTTGCTATGCTGGCATTATCTCTATTGAACTGGTCAACTTGGTGTATTTGACAGTGTTATAGCAAGATATTTTGTGTGTTTATCTTTTAAATAAAGGATATTTTCCTTAGTTGTATGTTACCTTTTTTTGCAGGGTTCTCGGTGCTCCTCAGATGCTAACATGCTTGGAGAGATGATGTTTGGCTCTGTGGCCATGAGCTACAAGGGCTCCACATTGAAAATTCACCAAATCCGGTAAGTTTAATTTTTTTACCGCTGGTCTTCTCAGAAGACTTACCCCTCAGTGCTAATTTGTAATGAATTGAATGCCGCAAGTGCAGAGTAAAAGGAATTTCTGGGTTTGCTTTAAAGCTGTTCTGATGTCAATTTTGACACTAAAGGCTGTTATGCCACGTTTAGGTGTACAAAATCCGGAGGGTTGTGAAATGGAAAGCAAAGCTTGTCTTGGCACCGTGTTTCTGACTGACAACCTCCTTTTTGTCCTCCAGCTCACCTCCTCAGCTCATGCTCAGCAAGGTTTTCACAGCTCGCACTGGAAGCAGCATCTACGGAAGTCTGAATACGTGAGTCCATTACAAATTGTATCTGTTGCACATAAGCAGATGAGTGTAAAGAACGTAGAAGAGTTTTTTGGACCCTTTCTCTAGAAAAATAACTCCTCGTTCCTTGATGTGTTACATCCTGTCGCCGATGTCCTTGCCTTTCCCTTGTGGTTGTCTTCACCTCCAAGCGAATGAATGAACCATTCCTTTAATGCTGATCTGGTGAAGCTTGATATTGTGCGGTACAAAAGTGCCTGCAACCACCACAGGAGAAGGGAAGAGGACAGAATGCTGGAGCTGGGGAATTCAGTCCAAGATGAAGAAAAAGGTGTTACAGAAACATCTGGCTTCAGAGGGTTCAATGTTTAATTTCCTGTGTATTAATTGACCCACCTGAGAAGGTGGCTTGGGCTGTGAGAGCTTTTTCTAGTGGGAGCCTCTTTTTATCTTGTCCATTCCATTTGAGCTATATCGAAGTAACACTATATTCTCCTGCAATGCAAATCACTGCTTTTGTTGTATCTGTGTTTGCTACAGGTTGCAGGACAGTCTTGAGTTCATTAATCAAGACAGCAATACGTTAAAGCCTGACCACAGTACAATTATGAATGGACTCCTTGGGAATATAGGTAATTACAAACAGATTTTATTTCCTGGTATCTTTAACTGAGTAGTCACAGGCTCTAGAATATGAAAGTCTTCTAAATAGAATCAAATTTAAAAAAAAAAGAAACTGAAGACACAACAGAAGATTAATGTTGGTAGGATTGGGAGGAGACTAAATCAGACAGTTCAAGGTATTAGCAGTGGTTCAATATATCCAGCTGTATATGTGTATATAAAATACATAATAAATATTTCGATAAGTTTAAATACAGAACGTGTTGGAAAATGACGGTCTGTAGAGCTGTCTAAGCAGTGTGTCTCAGATCAGGCAGGATTGACTCTGCCTGGCTCGGTTCCCCAGTGTTATTTTCGTTAATAATTTGCATTCTGTCCTGTACTCTGGCCGCCTGAGCGCGTGTGGCCGCATCTGGGATCTTTGGTTCTCAGCCTTGGTGGAAGCGCCGTGGACGAAGGCTCCGAGAACATTAGATAAGAGAAAGGGGAAGGTCTTGGCTTTTCCCCTGGGGGTCAGTTGAGCTGATAGAAAAGATCCTGTGCTTGACTGTCCAGTGCAGGAGCTCTTTCCCTTGGTTGAGATTGTTGGCTTTCCAAGCAAACGTCTGTTGTAGGTGCGATAAGGGGCTGCTTTTTTTTTTTTGCATTTGCTTTCCAGAATATTGCTGTATGTAAAATATATTCTTCTAGGGTAGGAAGTAAGGAGTGAATTTGATTACTTTGGTACTCTAACTGGGTTTCTGGCTTAGACATGGTTCTTATTTGTTGGTGTGTTTACTTCTCCTTCACACTGACGTTGATAAGACACCGCCTAAGCATGGGCTTAAATGCTTTTCAGGCTCAAAAGCTGTGTACTTCATTAAAATCATTCCCAATAGTCCATTTTTAAGGGAAGCCAGTTAATGCCCTAAGAACCTGTTATCTATTAAATGCTTCCTGGGCTTACTAAGTCAGGAAAGTTAAAAAGATTATTCTTTTTCTTGATATTCACTATTCCTTTCAGACGTCAGCTGTGATTTTTCACAGTGAATGAGGTGCCCGATCTAAGAGAGAGGAACTCACTTCATCTCCTTTTAGGGTTTTGCTGTGGTTTGCGTTTGGCAAAAGTTTGCTGTCTCACTGGCGTGATCTAAACTGCAAATTCCCATTCAGATAATACAGCTATTAGACGTGGACTCAATATGATTTGGATGTAGCTGGTGCCACAGGTTCATCTGTGTCCGGCTGGGTGAGGGTGACTCTTCCCCACCCGGCAGAAAGGACAAGTGTCCCCAGAGGTGGCCAGGAGGGACAGGCACCTCGACGAGAAGTGCCAGCATCGCCTGCTCGAAGAGGATGCTGAAACTTTCTTTGTTATTGAGCTGCACGAGTTTTGGGTCGGTTTGAGGGTGTTTGTTTGCAGTTCCCGTTTCCGGGCAGGAGGAACCGTGGGTAAAGGAGGGGAAGAAGTTAATCTGTAACCACAGCCTTTCTCACAACCCTCTTCAATAGCAAAGGCTGTTCCCGACTCCAGCCCGTGATAGGAGAAGGCTCTATGTGTTTTGGTTGGGAACTATTTACCAGCTGCTTTTTTTAGACATGCTGGTTTAAGAAAAAAAAAAAAACAAAAACAAAACCAAACAAAACACAGCACTGGTCACGTCCTTTCCTTTAATGAGTGAAGAATGAAGGGAGCTTGGTTGAGGTGCAGCTTTTATGTTTTGTGCAATCGGAAAACTTTGAGTGAGCAGCAGCTTCACGTGCAGGAGAGGGACTGGCAATTAACTCATTAAAAATACCCATGCGTTTTTTCCTGGCTCTGTCTACAGTAAATACACTCTTTCCCCGGTGTATCTGCCATTTGGTATTACTTTTAAAGTGAACTACTAAGATTGCTAACATTTATTTTGCTATATGATCATTTCACTAAACTGATGTGCTGCCTGTTCTCAGAAAAGCTACTTTAGCCCATGATTTTCAGTTGGTTCTACTGAGGCGCGTTTCTGCCAGCCTTCTCCCCCTTTCTCCCCGTCGTCTTCCTCGGCCACCCCACCAGCGTGGATGTTAAAACAAACATTGTACTCCATGATGAATCTCCTGTTTGTGGTCGAGTTAGGCTTTGGGCCTGCATAAATTAATCAGTTTTCAACTTGAAAAAAAAAAAAAAAGCCCTTGGGAAGAAACCCCATCCTTGTGCGGGAGACGGTGTAAAGCTGGGCCTATTATTTTAATTCTATAAATGCGATATAGTTCAACTGCGAGACGTATCCTTGAATCAACGTTCTTGTTCAGAGCCGTTCTCCTGCATCCGTTAGTCTGCATTTATGTTGGCTTATATCTTCTCCCTGCCCTGGCCCCCTCCCTCCGGACTGTTCTGCTTTACTAACCTCATTCTTTCATGTGTATTTTACGTTTTGCCGTGTAGGTCTTTCACAGCTTTGCAGCCCCAGGCGGGCATTCTCAGAGCAAGGTCCGCTCCGCCTCATCCGGAGCGCCTCTTTCTTTGCAGGTTTGCAGTGTGCTGTGTGCTGTGCGGTGTGGCTCGTTCTAGCTGGTGTGACAAAACTGCGGGGGTTTGTAGTTTGGCCCTGGAAATAAGATTATTTAAGTACAAAAAACGGACAGCGGTGTCTGGGCTTTTACCTTTTTGGATACGTGCTTTGAATCCCCAGAGGACGGCATTTCAGCATTATTTTATTGTAGTAGTCCTCCTTGGGGTCGGCTGGTTGTGGTGTTTTGTTTCGAAAACTTAAATATTTAATGGTGGATTTCATATTTCTGGAAATAACATTTCACAATAGTGTCCACCTATTTTGATCTGCACTTGTTTCAACCAAACTGTAAAAACTAAAGCTACCCTGGCTTCATTTAAAACGGTCATTTCTTGCTTTTAGTGGCTGGGTCTTATTTCCATGGCCGAGTAGCTTTTATTTCACACAATAGCTGTAAAATATATCACATATAAAGGCTATTCAGCCTGAGACACTTTGATCTTGTGTATGTGCAGACTGTGAATCTGGACAGCTTATGGCTTAGTTGAACAACCAATGCACTGCTCACAATGTAAAAGTATTTGTTTTCTTCAAGACAGCATTGTTAAATCATTCAAAAATTAAATTAAAATAAAACTGTATTAAAACAAAATACATATAATGCCTAAGAAAGCTGGTATATGAAAGAAGTCCAGTTTATATTGGGTCTTGGTGGGGTTTTTGTCTATACGCTGTGTACTACCTACGTGACCGACATCCTTTTGGAATTAAAATTCCGTTGAAAAATATCTGTGTAAAGAAACAAAGCGTATTAGTTCTAGTTTGTACTAAAATAGGTGTATGGGCTTCAGAAAAATACATACAAGCTTTTCGGATGAGTGTGTTGGCTTGTTCAGCTAAGCAGCCTTTCTCGGTGATGGCCTTGTGCAGTGCTGTTGATCTGAATTAATGAGCATGTTTTTGTTTCATTAATTACATGGAGATCTGCAAACAAGAAAGGAACTGTATATTCCCCTGCTAATTGGTGTTCCGTGTTTTACAGTTCACAGCAACCCTATGGATATGCCTGGGAGGGAGCAGAACGAGGACAGAGACAGCGGTATAGCGAGATCTGGTAATGGCAGTTCCGCGTGTTAACCCTGTAGACTCCACAAAGATTCAGCAATATTCCTCACTGGGATGTCTAAACGTCATCACGTAGTTTTTCCTGTGCTGAAATGCCATTGTTGTGTTTCGTTATGTATAAGCATTACTGCATACCTGTACGTGTGCCCACAAACGCGTAGGCGTCGAGAGCATTGCGTTAGGGACCTCAGGGAGGGCATCTGCACAGCCGTCCGGTTTATTAAAGCATGCTGCAAATCAGCAAGCCAAATTAAATATTGAAATGAGTTTGCGGCATTTCTAAATGATACTTGTTGTCATCTCCTTTCCAAAATGAGGAGGATGGTAATGTCAAAACATGGATTCGCCTCCGCAACACCCCTCTCCTCCCCCCAAACTCAGGGTGTTGGGCGCATAACGATGCCATTAACGTTACCCCTTTCCACACAGAATCTATTTCCCGATACTCGGGGTTGATGAGCACGGTGCAGCCTGTGTGTTGCCTGTTATGTAAAGCTGCAGGACTGTCCCACCCTTGTAGTGCTGGTATATCTTGTTAATGTTATTATAAACTGGTTATTTTTAGATAATAATCACAGATAAGCCAAAGAGAAGACACTCGAGAACCAACACCAGTTTATCTCGAGGGGCTTCCTTTAGTTGCTGGTATTATTTTCCAAATGCTGTTTCTTCTGGAGAAATTTTTCTATTTATTCCTCTTATTATTGCAGCATCTCTTAGCAGTCTGCTCATCACTCCCTTTCCATCTCCGGGCTCTTCGTTTAACAAAAGCTGTGCGAGCAGTTACCAGCGGCGTTGGCGTCGCAGCCAGACTACCAGCTTGGAGAACGGGGTCTTCCCTCGATGGTGAGCCGGGAATGAAAACGCTGGTTCCTGCCCATAGATTTTTCCACCCTTGTCAGCTTGGTTCTGCTCTCGCATACGTACATCTGCTCTTCCTGCTGCTTCCCGGGGGTATTTACAGAGGTGTAAGTCAGGCTGCGCTTCAGCGCCTGATCTTTTTTAGTATCTTGTTTTCTTCGTGGCATCCATTGGTTTGCACTAACGAAAGCCTTCAGCTAAATGTAAACCCGTAGGCTGTATTTTGAGGATAAGAAGCCCTAAAATCCTACTCACAACACACGTTTCTTGGCAGAGATGGGAGAGAACTCGAATTCCATATTCTAATCCCACAAACGCTTTGAATCTGGTTCCAGCTTTTGGGACTGCGGGATCAATTAATGGTTGCTTGTAAAAAATTGCAAAGGGGATGTTATCAAAGGTGATGATTTGACAACACGTGCCAATGAAAGTTGTTTATTGGAGGGAAATGTTGAAGAATCGAATTACAGGGAAACCCACATAGAACTTTAAGCAGTGGATTACATTCACTTTCTATTTTCTCTGTGCTTCAAGGTCCATGGATGAAAGCTTTAACTTGTCAGATGACAGCTCTGGTCCCAGCCCAGGAATCGTTAGGAAGAAAAAGATAGCAATTGGAGTCATTTTTTCACTCTCAAGAGATGAAGATGAAAACAACAAATTTAATGAGTTCTTCTTCTCCCACTTCCCTCTTTTTGAGAGTCACATGAACAAACTGAAGAGCGCGATAGAGCAGGTAAACCCTCTTTTGATTCTTGCACTTGTAGCGCTGCGTGTTCCCCCCAGCTCTCAGGTTCCATTTCTGTCTCTTGTTACTGGTTTACAAGAAGTGGGATTGACTTGCTGTGGGTATGGGAATTGCACCAGGGAAGAGCTTTGCTCCACGACATCTTTGAGGATGTTCCTCATTGCTAGCAAAAGCGGAACAGGGGGTGAGGGCAGAGCGCGGTGTTACTCTGCAGGGATGGCTGGGAGCCCGAGCACTCGCTGGGCTGTGAGAGCTCCCAGCAAGGCCTGGATCAGCCGAGGGGGGAAACAGGGGGTTTTAAGGCCACCTCTACCTCCTGGTTTCGGCTCTGAGTCTAGTGCGTCTCAGAGTAAGAACTTATCTCTAGGCTATTCCAGGCTGTACATAAATATAGAGCGTTTTCCTTTCCCTTTACTTTTCCGCCTGATTCTGATATGTGGGAAATTTTCAAAGACGGACGTTTCAACCGTGCGGTGCGATTTGCTTCAAATCTCTCTTCTAGGAAATACTTGGTGGTTACTTTTTGCCACTGCAATGAAAACTTTGACCCCTTTTATGCCTTGACTGATGAAAAGCACAGAAGCAGCAGAGGCTGCAAATGCATGTGCCTCACGTATCTTTCCTCAGATAGGAAAGTTGGCACTTGTACCATCGTTTTATCACTTTAAAAAAAATTTATTTGCATGACTAGTTGCATGAAAAGATAAAGCCGAACACATGACTTTGTTTTCCATTTTCTGTGCTTCTGTAGCTATGTGTTACTTATCTGTTTAATGATTGTTTTCAAGGCTATGAAAATGAGTCGTAGATCAGCTGATGCCAGTCAGCGGAGTTTGGCATATAACAGAATTGTTGATGCCCTTAATGAATTCAGGTGAGCAGTTTGTCTCCTCTCTTCTGTGTCTGTTTCTCCAAAAGCACTCCTGTCTGTTTTAGAAGGATCTTTGCCTTAGTACAGGATAAGCAACTTAAAATGTCTAAAATCTTCTGCAAAAGTAAGTACAATAAAGATATTAGTGATAGCAAGCCATTATGATCTGTTTGTGTGTTTAGATTTTTGCCAGGTGTGTGTATCCATCAGGGCTCGGTCTGAACAGGACATAGATGATGAAGGTTTTCTGTGCTTCAGCTGGTATCAACATCTTAAATTGTCTTTTATGGCCCGTTGAGAGGGGGAAAATAATTGCAAAGCCCCGGGTTAGGGAAATCCTCCTCTCAGGTGTATTTTCCTGATGTGTGAGCAAAGCAAGACCTTTACCCTGCTCTAAATCCCGCTCTAAAGGCGTTTCAGATAACCAGTTACTAAGAAAGAGAACTATCTTTTTCCCACAGTAAAATGCCATTCTGTAATCTCTCACTATCTGTACCTGCAGAGCGTCTCCATTCAACAGTTAATACACAAAGTAAGGCAGATAAGCACATCCCTGGCATTTAACTGTATTTTCTTTCCATAGTTTAAGTCATGGGGAGGGAATTAAGATGAAATCCGTCTGTTTCAAGTGATTCATCTCCTCCCCGATGGGAGTGGCAGGGTGCTTCCTTTTACAACCAGTGCAGAGCTGCTTTTTCAAGATATTCTAGAAGACAGTGTTCTGATGTTGTAGAAGGAAAATCTGGCATCAGGATGTATTTCACCGAACAGTGAAGGATCTTGAGGGCTCACTCGTTTTTCTCCAGTTCCGCTTACCGCCTGAATGCCGGGGATGAGGTGGTGTTGCAGGATGAAGGCAGGATGAATTTTTTAAATTCTATTTTTTTAGACCCTCAGCTCGGTGCAGTTGGGAGGGGAGGGCAGAGGATGCGTTTGGCAGGGACAGGAGGCAGGGGAAGAGGGAGCACGTGGGGCTGCGGTGCGAGGCGGATGGGGATAAGCAGTGCCAAGAGCCGGAGCAGAGGCAGCTCGTGACTGCTGGGAGCCACCGATCCTGCCCAGGGGCCCGAGACGAGTTCGGCAACTCTCTCAGCAGCCACCGTGGTTCCTCCGCTCCCCCCAGCTCCCTTCTCCTCCCCGTCCTCACCCACAGCCGCCTCTCCGCATTCCTGCCCCCTGATAACACCACCTCCCTGCCTGGTTTCCCAAAATTTCCTCCCCCCCTCACAAACATTCCCCCTCAAGATCCGTTCAGCGGACTTTGCCTGTTCTCCTTTGTCCTTCCAAGTTAAACAGTTCCAGAGCGGTGGGGAGGGGCGCCTATCCCCGGTCAAACGGTGGAAAGATAACCCTGAAGACACAAGCCAGATCCCCCCCCCTCCCTTGCTGGCTTTTTCCTCCTTGGAGGGAAGCTGAGCTGGGATGGGACGAGGAAGGCAGCTCTCGTCAGGGCTGAGGAGAGGAAAATAATGTCCCCCCGGCCATGGGAGGGTTGGCACCCCCTCCTGAGCCGCTGGGAGACTCCATCATTCACATGACACGGCCGTTGCGCAACCGGCACTGGGAGCATGTGGCCAACCACCACTTTTATGCAGAGGTTTCCATGGTGATATAAATATTACTCTTTAATAGTGTGACGAGGTAAATTAAATCCAGTTTAATTTCATATAAATGAATTTCCTGGGGCAGCAGGCTTTGGCAATTCTGTTTTTTGGTTGGTGGGTTGGTTTTTTTTCATTTTAAGCGAGTGCATTCAGAGACACACACCAGCTGGTGCCCCCAGCCCAGACTGGTCCTGCAGGTGGGCAACGTCCCCGTGTCTCGGGCTGGCAGGTCGCGCCGCCATCGAGAAAAAGCATTTCTGTAACATGCAAGAGCCACTTGCTTTTCAAAGCAGTGCAATATGTGTCTAGTAAGGGGGGGTAAAAAAAAAAGGCGTATTTAAATCCTAAAGGCTGAATGCAAAGATGCTTTGGCACAGGTTCAGCAAACCCATTTAGGCCACTATTATCTCTTTAGGCGTCTGCTTTCCCACTGAAGTCACGGGGAAGTCAGGAGCCCGAGTCCTTCGGTGAACCTGAGACTTGTGTTGATTCCTGCCCTCTTAGCAAATTGTGCTGGAGGGAAGAAGGGTGCTGACTTCAGTGGGTTGGTGTTTCTAAAACGTAATCCTCTGCTGGTTTAACTCATTGCAGTCTGCCTGTTGGGGTTTTTTTTGTTTGGTTTTTTTTTGTTTGTTTGTTTTTAAGTAGAATTTTATATTTTTTTTTAAACCCAGACTTTCAGAGGTTCTCAAGTGCAGCTGGTGTGTGCTCCTCTGGTGATTAGAATAACCTCAAGTCAGTGGGGCATGGGGGACCAGCTCCACACGGCCGTGCTGGTCAGAGGAGGGGGGAAGGAGGATGAGGGTTGTCACCGCACCCTCCTGCCACCCGAAATCCCCCTCTGCAGGGACGGTGCTGGGGTTGTAGCCCAGCCTGGGAGCCGGCAAGGAGGGCTGTTGCAAAGGAACTACTGCAGGGGCAGCCAGGCGTTTGCAGGCATTTACCTGCTGGTCCTGGCGGCTGAGGAGGAGAAAAGGTGACAGCAAAACAGACCTCCTCCTTTGCTCTTCTTCTTTCATCCAGGGAAAAACAAAGCTGCCTTCTCTGAAAGGCCGAAGCTGCTTCTGCAAATTGATGCCATTGAGAAATTTGCATTCGGTTTGGTGCCCAGCTCCAGGCCTACCCTTGCATCATTATTCACTTCGCAGCAATTTTTAATTCTGTAAAGCACTGATGGGTTTAGCTATTAACACCTGACTTAGAGGCTTAAAACTCTCTTCAGATGTCAGCTGGGCAGACACATGACTTATGAAATAAGCCACTGTACTTGCATAAACATTTTGACTCCCCCGGCCCCCGGGGCCAGTGCAGCACATTGATAATACAGATTATGCGTCTGACTAATACCTGTGCGGCACATACGCAGGCTGGCAAGGGAACACCGAACACAAGGCCTAGGGAAACACCTCTCTCTGCTTTCTGGCAGCCAAAATTGATCCTATTTTATGCCAGTAGTTTTTAAGCAGCTTATGCTGCTGTGAACTGAGCGGTGCAGGCTGCTCCCTGTGCCAGCACAGGAGTCCCATGGGCACCCACTGCAGCAATTGCTGCCTTCGTTTTCTTGTTCCTTTTTAAGGAGTAGTCATAGAATTGTTTGGGTTGGAAGGGACGTCAAAGCCCCCCCAGTGCCACCCCCTGCCCTGGGCAGGGACACCTCCCCCCAGCCCAGGTTGCTCCAAGCCCCCTCGAACCTGGCCTTGAACCCCTCCAGGGATGGGGCAGCCACAGCTTCTCGGGGCAGCCTGGGCCAGGCTCTCACCACCGTCACACCAAAGAACTTCTTCCCCACATCTCAGCTCCATCTCCCCTCTTCCAGTGTCAAACCCTTCCCCCTCCTCCTGTGGCTCCCCTCCCTGATCCAGAGTCCCTCCCCAGCTTTCCTGGAGCCCCTGGAGGGACTGGAAGGGGCTCCAAGGTCTCCCCAGAGCCTTCTCTTCTCCAGGCTGAGAAAAATCACTTACGGAAGGAGGGAATGAGGGTAGGGAGCAAACACTTATTAAATAACTGTGCAAACCTGTGATGCTTTTTCTTTTTTGAAAGAATCCCTAAGGAGACGCTAAGCTTTGCCATTATATCACAGCTCAGGAGCAGCAGAGAGCTCTCAGCGCGGTGCTGGGGGTCCCCAGCCTTCCCCTTGGGGAGGAAGGGGGCTGCGGAGGGATGCTCCCAGCACCAGGGCAAGGCGTCCAGGACTGGTGCTGCAGCCCAGGCCAGAGGCTGGGGGGGTTTGTGGGGGTGTGTTTGGGGGGCAAGCAGGGAGCAGGCATGCGTGGCCGTGCCGCACCATGCCCCTTGCTCCCTGCCATCTGCACCCGCCCGGCAGGCAAACCCCAGAGGGATTGCAGGGGGGGTTGTGCTCAGCTCTTGGTTTTCCCTGGGCCGGGCTGCGCTTTCTTGGGTTCCTTTTGTTTGTTTTTCACTGTTAAGACACAAAGGTGTTTCCTGAGGAGCTCCCCCAGCCCCTGCTGCACCCGCCGCGGGGGCCAAGGCTCCCGTCGGCTCCAGCCTGGAGTTCAGCCTCCCAGAGGCATTTCCAAATATAAACTGTTTTTAAATGTCCTGGAAGCCTCAAAAGAGCAGAGTCCCTCATTAGCCGAGCTTTCCCTTGCGTGCAGGGGGGGCGGGCAGCGCCGGGGAGGGNTGGTGAGGCGTTGTTGGGGTTTTTTTTTTTTTAATTTTTATTTTTTTGGGGGGTTTTTTGGGAGAAGGAGTGCTTTTCCCTGCCGGTTTTGCAGGGCTGGAAAGCGGTTAATCCTTGCCCTTGGTGTGTGTGCCATGGCTGCTGGCACGGAGGGCTCCCTGCGCTGCAGTCACATGCCTGCTGGCCACCGGCCAGGGCGAGCTGATCGCGCTCGGAGGAAACACTATCAGTTGCAGATGCAGCCAGGGTTACCAGAATAGTAAATAACGAATCACAAGACCCGGTCTATCTTTTCAACGAAAACAAATATTTTAATATGTTGGGTTTGGTATGGAAGTAGTTTCTTCTTTTCTTTTTTTTTTTTCAAAACAGCCGAGCTGCGGGAGGTTTGGCCGGGGTTAGTTTGCATAGGAAGGAGAAATAAGCTGTATTTTACGTGAAGTTGTTGGATTTATCTTTGGCTTCTCGGGTCAGCTGTGTCTGGGGGGGGGAGGGGGAAATTTTGATACTTGTTTTGAGCTTTAAAACTCATCGAGCTTTGACGTCCCTGGACTTGGGGTTTCTCCCTTTCTTTGGGCCCCTTCCCTTCACCATCCACCCCAGTTAATGGGCTGTGAACAGAAAGCTTTCCCTTAATAATCCCACCCCTAGTCCCAGCTCCTACAGCCGAGGCACCAATTCCCGGTGTCCCAGGGTTGCTGTGCTGCTGGAGACCCTCCGGGTCCCCCCACGGTGCCGGGGTCCCCCCGGCTGCCTGCCCCACTCAATCTCACCTGGCAGGGCTGCCGTGGCCAGGTCTGGAAGCCCTCTGCTCTCCTCCCAGGAGAGGGCCAGCAGCAGAGGGTTAATGTAGAGCAGCTCGGAGGCTGCTCTGCACTGACCCAGCAAACAGCCACCCCTCCCCGTGCCCGTGGGGCTGGTAATGGGATTTTTCCCCCCCCTTCTCCAGCCCCATCGACTGGTTTCTGGCTTTCCCATTGCGCCTGTGGCGGTGGAGTGGCTGCACGTCCAACCTTCGGGGAAGACGGGGTTGATTTTTGGCTGTTGTGAACACACAGGATGGATTATTTATTGAAAATTGGTATTAAAAAATACGGCAGAAAGTGCCACCGTCCCCCTCACCCCCTTTCTTCCTGGGCAGTCCCGGGGCACGGTCACCTTTGCTGCCCTTTGGGGAGCTGCTCTGCTCTTGTGGCGTTCCAGCTGCTTTCTTCTCTGCCAAATAACCCGGGAATCATTCCTTCCTCCCCCAGCGCCCCCGGTACGGGTGCTGTGGGGTGCTGCTCTCTCTCGCTGCCTCGGGAGTTTCGCTTTAAACACTGAACCAGGGAGGATTTGGCAGCCGCTGCTGGAGCGCGTTTGCCTGCGCAGCCCTGGCCTCCCTGCTGGAAGTGACTGTAAATTTTTAGACCCAACACCTCCAGAGAAGACCTTTATAAATCGGGGGAGGTACTAGGGATAATGGGATAATGTAAATCTTTGTCCTGTGAACCAAAAATATCTCTTCTAGGAAGAGTCGTGCACTAGGTGGGGAGAAACCTGAATTGATCAGTCGTTTCCTTGGTTGTTTTGGGTTTTTCTAGGCTGCAGATGAACTGTGATGAAAATACATGTCCCCATCGTGTCATGATGTAGGCATTATACTTAAAACACAACTATAATTTGGTTTAGATTTTAGGGAAGCTTAACAGCAATCTGAGGGGGTTTGAGCTGGTGTTTTACTGCAAAGCCCAAGTTTTAATCCTACATTTACTGTCCTCTCTAAAGTTATAAACAAGATGTGGGGAGGCACGTAATCCTTCAAACCGTGGGGTGACTTTGACTCTCATACGCTGTATTTAAAGCTGAAGAAGTGACCCGATCCCCTGCTCTACAAACCCCCGCTCCGGTGGGTTTGGCCTGGAGATGCACCAAGTTTTTTAAAGCAAGGAGGAAGTTAAGGTATTTTTATAAGTCAGATATGCAGAAACTTGCCCCAAGCAGAACTCTGGAGGTTTTGAATGAACTGGGGAGAGGGCAGGGAGAGAACAACAACAAAAATTCATTCATTTCTTCTCCGTTGGGAACAGGGCAGCTCTTGACTTTTGCCAGTGAATGTTCCTGGGGTTGGGATGAGCTCAGGTAGACGCGTGAAGAACCATCACCCGTGGAAGGGCCAATTCAGAGTATTTAACAACCAGCACGCTTTGGGTAAAGGGTGATGAGAGAAATTGTGTTTCTGATAGAAATGACAGCTGGAACTGAATGTTGCAGTAAAGTCTTTCAACGGGGATCTCTGCCTTTGGTTATTTTACTTAGTATTCTGGATTTATTTTTTTTTGTTCTAGAACGACTATTTGCAATCTCTACACGATGCCGCGGATTGGGGAGCCCGTCTGGCTTACTATGATGTCGGGGACACCGGAAAAGAACCAGCTTTGCCATCGCTTCATGAAGGAATTCACTTTCTTGATGGAAAACGCTTCTAAAAACCAGTATGGTGGCTTTCAGTTTTTAAATTCCAGATGTGTTCGTGCTGTTGTATTTCAAACCGATTTTTGAATCTGTTTTTAGAATCCCGGTAATCAAATAATCGGAAGGCCATACATGAATATCTTCTTTTTAAAACCAAAAAGAAATAAGAAAGTATCTTCTTAAATGCCTGCTTCCCCACCATCCTCTCAATCTGGGTAGAGGCTAAACATTTGGAATGTGTCCATAGGAAGCGCGTGGTGGGGGTGTGTGTCTGGAAGGGGGTGACCACACCGTATGAAGCCCACGAAGCTGCCTTTCGGGCTGAGCTCTGGTGCTGAGCGAGGGCAGGCACTCGGAACCAGCCCTGTCTGTAACACCGTCTGACCGCAGATTGCTCTGCAGCTTGGCTTCTGTAAAATCCCACTAAAGAAATCGTTTGCTTTATTAGTTCTCACCTTTCTGCCCCCGGGACACGGCCGTGAGCGCTTGCTAAAAATTGAGAAAGAGAAGAATGTTCTTGATAAAACCGGGAGAATCTGATAAATTTACTCTTTTGTCAACACTCCATCCTTTCCCCAGGGCATGAACAGGGGAAGTTTTTCAGGCGTTTGGCTCCACTGAAGTCTTGAAACGAGCACAAACATGTGAAGTTTGAATGGGAATGGCACTGGGAGACCAGCTCTTGGCTCTGGGGCTGCTGCTCACCATCTCCCAGCTGTACCACCAACTTTGTCACCTTTTCCTGCCCCCAGACAGCGGGGTGACAATCAGTGGTCAGCGTGGTCCCCCCTCTCCTGCCTCACGGCCGTGGGAGAATCCGTAGGGAGTTGTCAGGGGTTCAGATATATTTTCTTAAAAGCAGTTCCCGCTGCAGCAGAAGCTTTTCCCTGGGATTAGCCCCTTCGGTCCCTGCCGTTCTGAGCCCTAAACATCTTGGTGACATTTAAATAGTCATTTGTTTGGGTTTGTTTCCTTGCTTTATTTTAAATACAGTAAGATTCACACTGATGGAAGCAAGAGGAAAATCAAACCCCGTATTCTTTTCAATCCGGTTTGACATCTCCTTTCCTCCTCTAGCTGTCTCCAGCGAGGAAATGGGGCTAAATGTAAAGCCCAGGGTTCCTGATGCTTGTAAACTATTCAAATAGTGTTATTTTGAGGCTCGATGGTGTTTGAGTCTTTTCCTCCCCGGGCACCTGAGCCGCCAGCACCATCTGTCGGCGTGTGAGCGGCTCGGGCTGTGCTCCTGCTCCGCCTTCCCTCCGGGGAGCAGGAACCTCGCTCTGGCGTTACAGTAAATCAGATCATTTAAATGTTTCAGAAAGGTTTTTTTTTTTTTGCCATACTTGCTTCTCGAGTGAAAACTGTTTTGCCAGTGTAAGGACACAGCCCTTCTGGCTGAGCTACAGAACTTCGGGGGGGGCTGTATTTTTGAAAAGGAGCAGCCAAATATGCTTCAGTTGCTTAACAGTTCTATGAAAGAACACAGCAACTATTTTACAGGCTTGGTAGCAACAGGCTTCCTTTTCATCAACAGTCACAGATCTTGAAGGGTTTGGGATCTCCTTCGTGGAGTACAGAGACCACACGTTGTCACTGTTCTCTTACAGTGAGCAAAGTGAGTTGGTTTTGAGGTGTTGTACAACACGGAGCTTGCAAAATAGGAAGTCTCCTAATTCTTGCCAAACAGAGGAACCGAGATGCCACAAGTTTATTTCATTTTACTTTAAATGCGTGTTCTAAAAAAGAGCTTTGCAGGGGTGGGAGGGAGGTTCCAGCCTTCCCTTCCCTCCCCAAAGAACCGAGACTGAAAGGATCATCTCTGCCGACTTTGGCTGGTTGTTCCTGCAATCCCTGACCCGAACAGACCATGGAACTGCTGTCAGTTTGACATCCTGAGTGTGTACCTGGAAAAACCCAGTGTTGACCCTTTTGCTTTCAGGTTTTTACCGGCCTTACTGACTGCGGTGCTGACGAACCACTTGGCCTGGGTCCCCACCGTCATGCCCAACGGCCAGCCGCCCATTCGGATCTTCCTGGAAAAGCATTCTTCCCAGAGCGTGGACATGTTGGCCAAAACTCATCCCTACAACCCGCTGTGGGCGCAGCTCGGTACGTGGCAAACACCTCGAAACCATCCAGCAGCTTTACGTGCGCGGTGGTTTTTGTGGATGCTTGTTACTTCCCCCCCAGATTAATTTTTTTTCTTTAAATTCAAAACAAAACAGAAGTGTGTATTTCAAACGTAGAGGTGGTCGCTGTATTTTTTTCACATGTGCTGTAATTTCTTGAGGCATTATCAATTGTGAAATGGCAGCCAAAAAGTAAAGCCCTCTTTAGTCATCTATGGCAGGTCCGTTAAGGTCACCTGCCCTGGTGATGGTGCAGGATTGCAGTCCTCCTCTGGTCTTCCCTCTGCAAGGAAAATCAGTTTTTATTTTTTGGGATGCTGCAATTGATAAGCCTGGGTCTGGAAAGAGCAAATCAAGGAAATGCATCTTTTGTTACGAAGGGACCACGCTCTCAATAGAAGAGGCAAAGGAACGACAGGAAACCATGACGAGGTGACCCCCTGGGGAAGGTCTCAAAGCCCAGTCCATTGAGTAGTGAGTCATCCTGGCTTCTGATTGCCGAGTGGAGAGGAGGAGATGAGCTTCCACTCCGGTCAGACCGTCCTGCTCTGCACACAGACTCTTGTGGAATGGAAAGGAGAGTTTTGCGGGGTTGCCCTGTTCTGGAACAGGCAGGAATGGCCAGGGGCTTGGCATGAAGACTTGATTTCAGAGCTCATGGGACTCAAGGGATCCACCGGGGTGAGGTTGGCCACATGCACGGGCGCTTCCTCAGGTGAATCTGGAATTCAGTCAGAATAACCCACCCAACCCATCGTAGAGCTCCAGGGGAGGGAAGAGAGGAAGGTTGGTGTCAGCCACGCACCTGCCACTGTCCCTTTTTGCCCTCGTTCTTGGCATAAGTTTGTTTGTCCTTAAAGCTTCCTCTCGGTGGGTAAAAGTTCAGCCCAGTTTCCAGACTATCCCGGGTAATTCAGAGTAGATGCCTCCTCTCTCCCGTGGCTATATAAGGAACCTGGAGAAGAGCCTCTGAAGCGAGGCACTGAAGTTTGGTGGTGCGAATACTCCCTCATATGTGAGATCGGATGTCTCCCTGACCAGCGGGTCACCTTACAGCCGATACCAGCAGCATCTTTGGGATTCTCTTTATTGAAAATAAAATACTGGCGTAGCTGTCCTCACTCTTCTGCTTTAGTGTTTTTCCATTGTAGACCAGGCCTTTGAAAACCGGCCGCAGCAGTTGTCTGTTAGAAGAACAGTTTATTTTAAAGATGGAAACTAATTGGCTGTTTTGTTTCCTGTTCCAGGTGACCTGTACGGGGCCATTGGATCACCCGTGAGACTAGCGAAGACAGTTGTGGTGGGCAAAAGGCATGACCTGGTACAGAGACTGCTGTATTTCCTTACCTACTTCATCAGATGCTCTGAGCTTCAAGAGACGCATCTCCTAGAGAATGGGGAAGATGAAGCCATCGTCATGCCCGGAACTGTGATAACTACCACCCTGGAGAAGGGAGAGGTGGAAGAATCGGAGTACGTGCTTGTCACGATGCACAAGAACAGGGGCAACCTGCTACCGACGGAGTCTGAGGAAACGAGAACTCCCAACTGTAGCTGTAAATACTGCAAATGTCCCGTTTCCCTTGCGCAAAACATAGAAGGTGTGTCACAGCAGGAGAGAGAAGACGCTCAAAACACTCCTAAGGTGGAGCTGGAAACGTCTTCAGATGAGAACAGAACTATTATTCCTGACGAGTGCCAGGAAGATGCTGTTGAGGTGAAGCAGCCGAGACCCTGCCTGGACACAAAACTGGAGACGGTGGTGTGCACGGGCTCCGCCTCGCCGGAAAGACGAGCGGCGCCGGAATCTGCTTTGGAGCCGACGGCAAACGCGTGGAGGAACGAAGAGTCGCTGGAATCGGGCAGCCAGGCGGTGGGTGTGACGAGGTCACCCGGCATCGCTGTGGAGAAGAAGCCGCCGGACAAGCTCTTCTGCGAGGCCTTTCCTTGCAGCGCTGCCGAGGCGCAGACAAAGGTGACTTTCCTCATCGGAGATTCCATGTCACCCGACTCGGACATCGAACTCCGAAGTCAGGCAGTGGCGGAACAAATTGCCAGGCATCACAGCCCGCCAGCCACGGAGGAGGGAGCGTCTGCTGATCCCGACTGTGAAGCCAAACAAAGCGTCGAGGACCAAAATAGAGACTGCGGGACAGCTGAACCCTTCCCTCCTGTCGCTCCTCAGCATCAGAGCTGGAACCCAAACCCCTACGCGGCCGAGAGCATGAGTCTGTTTGACGAATATTTTACCGATGACAGTTCAATTGAAACCCGGACTATTGACGATATTCCAGGGCAAGCAGCGACAGACCTCCTTGCTCACAACAGTAGTTTAGAGTTTTCTAAAAAGCTGTGTACAAAGACTGGCAAAGCACCTAGCGAGTTTTGTAAATTTATGGACTCTGTTCGACAAGAGACCTACAAAAACTGCTTTAATGAGCAGGACCAAAGAGAGAACATCTCTATTCGCGTCCCCCATGGGGACAGGGAAAACGTAGAGAAAAAAGTCGCCCCGGGAATTGATTGGGACATTCCAAGAAATGAGAGTTCAGACAGTGCCCTGGGTGACAGCGAAAGTGAGGACACGGGTCACGATCTAACCAGACCAGGCGGTAACTATTACGGAGGAGAGCAAGAGGACTGGGCAGAAGAATACGAGATTCCTTTCCCTGGGTAAGTTCTCTCCGGCGGCAGGAGAGCCGAAAAAAGACAGAGCGTCTTCTCATGTCACATGTTGGGAGGAATGTAGCCCAACTTGGCATCAGCGGTTGGAAAAGTGTCTCCTGAGCTTGGTGCTTGTAAAAGAATATAGAGAGATCAGGGGTCTGGAAAAAAATATTCATTGTGCATCGAGATCTTGGCTCGTAGCCTTTTCTTCCACTGCGAAAGCTGACTTGAAACTCTTTTCTTTTTTAAAAGTGCTTGAATGAAAGTTAGCAGAGAGATGAGAAATGTGAGAACGCAGCCTCTCTCTAAGCTGAATTTGGTGTTTTCTCTTGTACATCTCTTCCCTGTGCCTTTCCTGCAGGTCAAAGTTAGTTGAAGTGAACTCCGTCCAGCCCAGTATCGCCAATTTCGGAAGATCCTTGCTGGGTGGCTACTGCTCCTCTTATGTCCCCGACTTCGTTTTGCAAGGAATAGGAAGTGATGAGAAGCTGAGGCACTGTTTGGTGTCGGATTTGTCTCATGCTGTGCAGGTAATTAGGCTATATTTGGTAAATTTATTTGTCACAGTAGGGAAGGGCAAATGTTTTGAATGTACAAACCTGCGGGAAGTGGAAATATTTACTGTCGCAGCTCTCTCTAGGTTTCCCCAGTCCCAGGTCACCAATTTTTTTTTTCTTCTCTCTCAATTAATGTATCTGAAAAAATGTGATTATTTCACTGCAAATCTAGAGCACAAAAACTCAACCTCCCGCAGAAGGCAGCTGAGAGGCGCTGGAGAAGGTGGATTCTGTGCTGAGCCCTACAGAAATCACCATCTCCTGCAGCCCGGGGATGGGTGCGCACCCACAGGGTGGGATGGTGTTAAACGGGACCAAAGCAGGGCCGGCTTCGTCGGAAAAGGAGAAAACAATGTACAGATAATTGTCCTCTGGGGACTCGCGCTTCTCAGGGTGCTGGAAACCATCTCTTCTCCACAGCAGCTTTTTCCTTGATGAACTGAGGCACGAAGGGGACATTCGTGTGGCGTTTCCTACCCCTTTTGTAGTGGCATCAGGCTGTCACTGAGCAGCGTGGTTCCACCCCCCTACAGTTTATTCCCCAGGGAACGGGGAATAAACGTGTCCAGGCGGTTTGAATGTCTCCAGAGAAGGAGACTCCACCACCTCCCTGGGCAGCCTCTTCCAGGGCTCTGCCACCCTCACAGGAAAGAAGTTCCTCTTCATGTTTAGATGGAACTTCTTATGTTCAAGTCTGTGCCCGTTCCCTCTTGTCCTGTCCCTGGGCACCACTGAAAAAAGACCAGCCCCGTCCTCTTGACACCCTCCCTTTAAGTATTTACAGGCATTGATCAGATCCCCCCTCAGCCTTCTCTTCTCCAGACTAAAAAGACCCAAGTCCCTCAGCCTTTCCTCAGCAGAGAGATGTTCTAGTCCCCTCATCATCTCTGTAGCCCTCTGCTGTCCCCTCTCCAGCAGTCCCCTGTCCTTCTGGAACTGGGGAGCCCAGAACTGGTCCCAGTGCTCCAGATGGGGCCTCCCCAGGGCAGAGCAGAGGGGCAGGATGATCTCCCTCCACCTGCTGCTCACACTCTTCCTGATGCCCCCCAGGATGCCATTGGCCTTCTTGGCCACAAGGGCCCATTGCTGGCGCATTGAGGTCAGCAGACTTCAACTTCGATTGCTGAAGTCAAAGACTGAGAGGATACAAAAGGAGGGAGCAAGACTTTACATGCTTATTTTCAAGTGAAATAGTAACTGCAGCCCAGTCCTGTGTGAAGTCCCTGTGGGACGCTCTGGGAAGAGGTGGTTCCGAACAGTCCAGCCCAAAAAATGTATCGGGGAAGGACTGGGGGGGGGTCCAAATGCTCCCCTTTGTCACATCTCCATGGCTTTGGGCGGGAGGGAAGCGCTGCCGGGCAGGAGCGGAGCAGCCGGGCGCAGGCTTGGTTCCTGACTCCCTCTGCTGGCCCCTCCAGTGAAGGGAAACCAGTGACAACTGGGAATAAAACCGAGCTCGTTAACACCCAGCCGTGTCGGAAGTTGGTACTTTGTGTTAAAATACACCTCAGAGATGTCAGAACTCTTTATAGCAAATGCCGAAAGGTTTCATTGTCAGCCAGGGACACGCTTTCGAGCCTAGAAGAAGCGACGCAACAATCCTTCTGGGACGGCGTCTTGCTCCCAGTAAAGGTGTGTGTTCCTCAGACGGAGCGCAGGTCTCGGCACGTGTCCCTGTGTCTCGGGCACGGCGGCGGCGGCGGCTGGGACGCCCTCCCCGCTACCCAGGGCGTGGGTGTTTTGTGAGAAGACCGTTGTCGATCCTCATTCTCAAGGTTCTGCTCTTTGGTTTTGTTTTTGTCTGTCTGTCTGTCTGTCTGTTTGTTTCTAGCATCCTGTCCTGGACGAGCCGATCGCGGAAGCCGTCTGCATTATTGCAGACACGGACAAGTGGACGGTGCAAGTGGCCAGTAGCCAGAGGCGGATGATCGACAACAAGCTCGGGAAGGAGGTGTTAGTCTCGAGCCTCGTCTCCAACCTGCTTCATTCCACTCTGCAGCTTTACAAGCACAATCTGTCTCCAAACTTTGTGAGTGTGAACGATGGATCGAGAGGGAGATGGTTTTTTTATAGCGTCCTTTGGCTTTGTAGGTTAAGGAGGGTGTAAAGCTCTGCCTAATTTATCTGTTTCCCCAATTTTGGTAGCATCCCCTGATGTAGCTTTTTGAACTGTCCCTTTAAGCGCTGCTCTCTCATCAAGACAGTTCCCTCATTAATCCTGATTTAACGTGCAGTCAAAGGCTTCTGCTCAAAAGTGAGAGTCTTGCCAGCGGAGAAGAATCTGCCGGTGTCTTGCTAATGATTCCCCTGGGCAGGGGACGCGTGGGGTCTCCCGTGCAGCCCTGGCTCCTCCCTGACCCCCCTCCCTTTGCTTTCTAGTGTGTGATGCACCTGGAAGATCGGCTGCAGGAGCTGTATTTCAAGAGCAAGATGCTGTCCGAGTATCTCAAGGGCCAGATGAGAGTTCACGTCAAGGAGCTGGGCCTGGTGCTGGGGTACGATCTCACCCTCCTCCCACCGGTGCTGCCCTGGGTCTCCCGGGGCCACGTCCTCTGCCTGGGCTGGTTCTGAGCTCGGTGAAACGGGTCCCTAAGCGGGGCTGGAAACGTGGGGTGGCACAAACCACCCCTGGCCGCCGGATTCTCCTCAGCCATGGCTTGATCCCCCAGGATCCCCCAGCTTTTCTCTCTTCCCCGTGGGCAGGGAGGTGGGCCCAGCGCTCCGGAGCTGCTCGGGCTCTGTCCTTGGTTGGTCAGTGTCGTGGTTCAGATGTGTTTGACCATGTCCTGATGAACCAGGACAGCCAGTCACCACCGGACAATGTGGGCACCTGATTCCTCTGCGCTGGCTTACCCGACACGGCAGAACCCCCCCTCTGTGTCCTGTGAGGCCCGTCGTTCCCCCCTGGGGGTGTGGGGCACAGGGGGAGCTATTTCAGGGGTGTTTATAGGCAGGCTCTGGAGCGGGGTGAGCTGCAGCTCCGTGCCAGCGCTTCCTCGGGAGCTGCAGGAGGAGTTTAGCCTGGTCGTGGAATCACAGAGGGGGTTGGGTGGGAAGGGACCTCAAAGCCCCCGCAGTGCCACCCCCTGCCCTGGGCAGGGACACCTCCCACCAGCCCAGGTTGCTCCAAGCCCCCTCCAACCTGCCCTTGAACCCCTCCAGGGATGGGGCAGCCACAGCTTCTCCGGGCAACCTGGGCCAGGCTCTCACCACCCTCACATCAAAGAAGTTCTTCCTAAATTCCTCTGCTCCTGCGCTTTGTCCCCCAACTATCGCTCCCTTTGAGGGCAGGAAGGAACCTGCTGGTTTTCCTCCCTCCATCCGCTTCCTTGTGGCTTTGTTGGTTCTGGGAAAACCCCAAGGACCAGGGAGGCGGGGGCTGAGGCAGCGGTGAGGGCGCGGGGCTGTGACACCGGGAGGGGGTGTCGAGAACAGCCCGGTGGGTGCAGTGTGTCACCGCTGGGGGAGCAGAGAGGGCCATCGGCGCCACTTCGGCTTGAGGAACGTCCTCCTCAGCCGCTCGGAGCTGCATAAACTCCCGGCCCCAGCGCAAAGGCTTGGGCTGGAGCAGGGGATGTGGCTACCAAGGCCCAGCGGCGCTTCGCCTCCGATTAAACACGACTCTTCTGCTTCCTTCCAGGATCGAATCCAGCGACCTCCCCTTGCTGGCAGCGGTGGCCAGCACCCACTCTCCCTACGTTGCCCAGATACTGCTTTAAAATGCCAGAGGCCACGGACGGTGACTTTTTTTCTCCCCACCCCCCTCTGGAAACCAAGCGGAAAACAACTTGTTCTGGCTCCTTTCTCTTTGAAGCAATTAAAACAAACTGCTCCTTGAGCTGCAGCACCTCCTTATATGACTGCAAACAGTTGGAGACTTTTCCTCTCCCGCTCGCTCCTTTATATAAAAAGGATGAAGAAAACTGAGCAAGCCCGGGATCTCAACCACAGAAAAGCAACGATTTTAGCAAAAGCTAAAGATCCGCGTTTTTTACCAGTTTCTGCCCCAGTGGCTGACCGTAATTTATATTGGGAAATGCACAGACGAACCGCTTGGAGAAATACCTGATGCTGCCGGCAATTAGAGACTTAACGAGACGGCAGGGGCTTCAGAGTGGCTGCTGCCGCCCGGGAGCTCGTTAAGGGCTGTGTCATTCTCCAGCTGCAAGGATTTGTAAACAACTTCTACTTTTTCACGCCANTATGGTCTTTCTCCTGGGGAGAGGGAGTAGCGGGGGGCACGGGGGGGAGAGAGAGGGAGCGGCCGACAGACAGACAGACAGACAGACAGACAGACCAGCCATGGAGATTTTCTTTCTGGGCCGGAGGTTGTAACCGGTATTAAATGTTTATAATGTTTCAATGTTGCTTTATACCAGGTGATGCTTTTCTTCCCCAACCTAATCAAAATGTTAAGGAAACAAAAGACACACCATAACCTAAAGAGAGGGTTGGCTGAGATTTCCCCGTGGGGTCCCCGGAACGACATGACCCTTTACCTCTAACTTTTTTATGGTCTATAATGTTCTTGCAACGTCATGTTCTTTTTTACAGCAGTCAGCCAGCTAGTGAAATAACCAACTAGGAAGAATTGTACCAAAGCATCGGGGGCAAAAAACACGAATAGACTATTGCCATGAATTGCTCAGGTAACGAATTGATACCTATTTTTAAAACTGTTCTACGGAAAAAAAAAATGGAACCTTGATTACAGGATAGCGATAGCAAAATTATTTTTGGACAACTCTACCCTTGATGCAGCTGATTCTCCTCCCTTTTCTACTCGCTCGTGGAATTACCAGCAGGAAATGGTGTTTATTTTATTCTCGGCGTTTCTCCTTTACCCAGCCCGCGCTGTGTGCTCACTGTATATACAATAGCTGTAGGAAGGGCTGATGGACCCAAGCCGGTGTCAGTAATAATGTAAATAGACAGGGGTTGGTCGGTGGATGATGTTTTCAAAAGGCTCTACTACCTCAGTTTAACTGGACGCTTCATCACAGGCTTCGCTGCGCGTGTTTGTCCCGGCAGCCAGTTCTTGTTGCTGGTTTTTAGGTTCTGTTTGCACCGATTACGTTTCAGCGTCTTGGAAATCCGCGGGGTATCCCCCGAAGTAGGAGATGGGTGTTCACTTGGTCGCTCAGCTCTACAAACGGGTCTATAAATAGGCCGTCCTGTAGTCATCTTGTCAGCAGCGTAGCCCGCCTGCTATTGTTGTTTGCCGAGTTATTTTAAATACAAATCTATTTTAACCATTTGATAAACTTGAGAACAATAGGGGAGGTCCCTGCCCCACCGCTGCCAGCCACAGGACTCTCCTCCCTTCCTTCGCTGGGGCCAGGAGTTCACCCCCAGTGGGGGTTTTTTTTCAGTAATATCTAAAACCCATCGCTGAGGGCTCTGTCCCGGGGCAGATCTCCGCGACAGGCCCTTTCCCCGCGGGACTGAGTCCCCCTTAGCGAGGACGCCCCGCGTCAGGAGAAGGCAGTGTCACCTGGAACTCTGGTGTGTGTAAAATCTCACGCTGACTGCTGCAGGGGAGAAACCTGGCTTTACTGTGGGATCCAAGGATACGTTTCTCCCCTGTTCTTCAAACGTCCCTCCTTCGCCACACAATCCCGTGACGTCTGGCTTTTGGAATGAGCGCAGAATGTAGGGGCCCAGTTGTGTAAACACATTTTCTGCATGAAATATTGGATTGAGCTGGGAATATGAGTTTTTAACTCTTTGCTACGATCCGTTGCGCAGCCCGTAGTTATGGTTCTGCCCGTCGTACGTAGATGTGCAGTAGTGACCCGGTGCTGGCCTGGTGGGACCCCGGGGGGACGTCACTTCCATGCTCCCAAGTAGCCGGGCAGCGCTGCGCCGTAGCCCCGGCACTGCCACACTGCTCATAAGGCGTCCTTACAGGAAAATACTGCATTCTCCCCCGTTTAACCATTATGGGGCAAATCGTGGGTATTGCTGTGAAGAGGTTGGACTCTCCAGAAAGGCCCTTCCACGGCTGGAAACTGGTATTAACTTGAGGAGGAGAAAAAGGTGGTGGTTGGGTGGCACCTGCCTCTGGCTCGCACCACCCGTGACAGCGTGTTTGGTCTGTCCCAGAGGAAGCGGAGGCTCCCGGGGGGGCACCCTCTGGAGCAGCGTGTGGTGGGACCCCCACCCACAGCCCGGCCTGAGGGGAAGGCACTCACTCTCTCAGTGAACTCTTAGGGTACGTGGACAACGTGGTACGTGAGTCTCTTTGTTAAATAATACAAAAAGGGATCTTTTACAGGACTATAGCGTCGGCTTTTTAAAAAGTATCTGGCGATTATTTTATGTGAATAGAAAACTAACGTTTGATTTCTTTTTTTTTTTTTCCACTATTCCCAATCTCCATTAACATGTCTTAATTTTCTGGCTGAAGACTCAGTGTACTAGGCACACAAATGAGCAAATTTGGGTTTTGTTGCAATTGGCAAACACTGGGCTGCTAAGAACAAAACAATATTTAAAAAGAAAGGATTTTACACCTTGCCTATGTTTTCCCTCTTAGTCGTTAGAGATGTTTTACGACAATTTTTTGCTTTCTCTAAATTATTTAGATGGTGGTACTTGTAAAATGCTGGGTAAAATGTACATACTTGTTATCTCTTCTGTTTTTGTATATATTTCCCAAGATGTGCACTTGTATTATAATAACCATTCCCAATTTTAGGGGAAATTTGTGCAATAAATACAGTATGTCCATTTACTTCTGGTACCTTTTTGTGTCCATTTTTTGTACTTGCAGCAGGAGCGTGTGGGTGAGTGCATGAACTGTGACGCCTCGGGGCTGACGTCGGTCCGTCTCCTCTCGCCCATCCCTTGGGACGTGCGTCCCGGCGCTCGGAGGGGCTGCAGCCGTTGCATTTGGGGGCTCCTAAGGAATTAGTCGTTTCAATTAGGAATTTGTGCTTGAACTTATTGTCCCGTCAGTTGGGGGTGTCGTTGGCCCAAAATGCGATGGGCAGAGGGGGATGTGGCTCAGTCCACGCTGATGTGGGACTTTGCAGGAGGGGAACGGAGCTGTGTGTAGCGACGGGGTCCCATCCACTGCCAAACAGTCTGTCACACGAGCGGAGTGTCTGTCCTTCCTCTCCTAGAAGTTCCCGTGTTTGTGGCCCGGCTGCCCGGTTGCGATCCCTTTTCTGTCTCCCCGTGCCGCTGCGCAGGAGTAGAGGTTATTGAGAAGTCTTCCTACGGCTTTATAAAGTGTAATTTCAAATGACGATGTAGTGCTGTCGAGGAAAGTGAAGTAATAACCACGCAGCGGGCAAAAAGAACGTGGGAAGATGTCGCAGAGTGTCCCTGCAGCAGCTGTCAGAGCTTTCAGGTTAACACGGGTCCTGTGCTCTTCAAGAGGGAGTAAATAATCTGCAGACGATGGAGACCTTCACTTGAAGTCGCCGCATCCTCTGTTTTTGATGAGCTTTCTCTCCGGCAGGTGCCTCCCCCAGCTGCAGGCGAGGGACGGGGCAGGACGGGGTAAGTGGCTGCTGGTCCGGGGCCGGCGCCGTGATGGCAGCGCAGGAGAGGGCTGGGATTGGGGCTTTCTAGGATTTCCCCTTCCACCTGCCCTGTCCCCTCCTGTAAAAAGATACCTGTTACTCGACGGTGTAGTTTCCGGGCGAGGTGAGCCGGTGAGGGGGTGTCCGGGGGGGGCGTTTGGCCAGCGGTTAAAACCCCTGCAGCATCCAGAAACCCCCGATGTTAATGCCCGGGATTGATTTCCTTCTTAACTCTGCAGCCAGACTGGGATGTAGCACTTTTCCAGCCAATGTTTTTAACGTATTGTTACTCCTTTTCTGCAATTCCCTTAATTTTCCTGAAAGAAAGGAGAAAACCAATTCTCTCTTGCCCGGGCGAAGGCAGGGCAGGCAGCCACGGGCATCCCCGTACCCGGGTGTCTGCCGTCCCTCAAGCGATGACCGGGGGCTCTGCAGAAGAGCCTGTGATTGTTCCCTGCGCGCTCCTGGTGCGGAGTAACTGCAGGGCCGTGTCCGGAGCCGCGGGGCGGGAGGCAGCTCTGTCAGTGTCATCGCAGGACACGGAGCTTCCCACGGAGCCGTGGGTCCTCACGGGAATCGCTGAGCGGGCGGCAGGAGGGGCCGCGTGTGGGAGAGGTGCTGCGGGTCTCCTGTCCCCCGAGGGGCCGCTGGGCAGCCCGCTCTGCGATGGCCATGGCTGGACACGTGGCGTGGCCTCTGGAAAGGGACAGCTTCCTGTGAGCCATCGCCTGCTTGGGTTCTGAGCAGCTCCTCTGCGCTCTCCCAGCCCCCGTCTCCTCCCGGGACGCAGAGTAGCAGGAGGAAGCGCGTTACTCCCATGTCTTTGTTTATTTTCCTTACCAAAAATATTTGTACAGCGGCAGAATTTGATGTCTAAACCTCTGCCTGCTCCAGCTGTTTGTTCCCAGCTGGAGCTGAAGATATCTGCTCCCAGGGTGGGAGTCACCACCGGAGCTCCCGAGACCCAACCGCAGCGGGGCACGGGGAGCAGTGAGCGCAACCACGGGGAATTCCTGCGCAGAAGGAAGAGGTGACGAAGGCAGAGGACAGCAAGGAGCTGCTCCTGTGGTTTGAGACGTCGCTGCTGCAGGAAAGGCTCCCCGAAGAACATCACAAAGAGCTTTGTGGTGAGGCACCGGGCAGCACCTCCTGTGCTGCTGGCGGAGGGGGGGCCCCCCTCATGGTCACCTCTACCACAAGATAATCTTCTGAACAAGCTCAGAGCCACCACATGGTGACACCGCTCCTTCCCCGAGCCGTGACGTTGACACACGTCAGCCCGACGCCCGCAGGTGACGGCAGCCCCCGCGGCTCCGAGCCCTGCCCAGCGCGGCCACTCTGTGGTCAGGGCACTTTGCGCAGGTGGATCCGTCCTCTCAGCACCCACGGGCGCCCCACGATCCGGGCTGTGGCGGGCACGGGGTGGAATAACCGGCCCCGGTGGCCTGCGGGGCCAGCCCAGCTCGCTCGAGCCAGGGCTCGGGCGCCCCGGTTCTGTCACAGACACTCGCTGGGGTTCCGAGGCTGGGTTTCCACCAACGCTCTGAACCGCAGCCGGGTCCTCGGCCACCACCGGGGGTGAGGAACCGTGTGTGACTCCTGGGCAGGACGGTGGAGCTCCGCTGCCGGTCGGCGTCGATGAGACATCCTGGACCAGCCGGCGGGTCCTTATCGCAGCACCCCAAGGGAAGTGTTTGGGCCGTAGGTTGGTCACGGATTTCATAAGCAGCACAAGAGATAAGGAGATGCCTGTTCCTCGTGACGCAGCTGCTCTGCCTGTCCCACCCCTGGGCAGGGAGAGGAACCTCAGGCCGGGGGGGGGCCCGGGTGATCCACCCTCGCTCCTCAAACTCCTTCCTGCTTTCTCTTTGCTATTGTTTTCCTTAAGGACCTGCAACCCGGATCCTTTGGGAACAGCTTTTCCGTGGCTGTGCCTTCTCGGAGATGAAGTTACTGACCAAGAAAAGTCTTCAACTTTTCTTATCCCCGGGTGGGCGGTGGTGGCAGGAGGGACACGTCCTGCCCTGGCTCCTCTTTTTCCCATTACGAGACCAGAACCTTGTGTGAGCAGGAGGGACCCGCTCCCTTCGAGGCCACCCAGGGCTGGGGGAGCCCCCGGGGCCGTCCCTGGGCCTGCTGGGTTTTACCCCCTAAAAACATTGTTCAATGCTGGAATTTTTCTTGTTTGCAGATTTCATCGACCTGCGCCTCTTTCTCAACTGCCGAGAGAGGGGAACTCTCTCCGACCGCCGTGCCTTTGGCTGCTCCCGTTGTTCAGTTTCTAACCACCGCAGCCAGGGCGTCTGTTTAATCTGGAACTTGCTTTTTCTCCTTCGTTAACTCCTTAGCGTGAGTTTTAGTGCCGCTGGTGGGGCAGACTCAGCTCTTTTCTTGCGGGAAACCAGCGAGGGGGTGCGGGATGCGGCCGTGGTGCCCCGTCGTGGCTCTGCTGCGCTGCAGCAGTTGCGAGAGGCGAGATGCGGGGCTGCTCTCGCTGCTCTTTCCTCCTCCAGCAGGATGGGCCGAAGTGGCGGCTCCGGGACACGCGTACGCGTCGCTCGTGGCATCGCTGGGGCCGGGTGGGAGAGCTGAAGGTGGGGTTTGTCCCAGCCTGTTAATGGAAACCAAATGTTTTCCCTGAGCGCCGTGGAAAATGAAACTGGTGTTTCTTACGGAAGCATGTGCAGCCAGGCCGAGAGAGCGCCTTTCCTCGAGAAGTGAGCACCTTACTTCCTAAAGGCGTATTATTTTAGTTCTCTTGGCTAACAGAATGAATTTCTAGAACGTTTCCACTGATGTCACTGAAGAAAAGCAGTTTGTAAACAGCCCGGAGCCAGCCCAGGGAGCAGCAGTGAGAGCGCGGGGAGGCAGAGCCCAGGTCCATATGGGGGTGGTCACGGCGAGTCCCTCGGTTGGCTCTGATGCTGGAGGGACGGTGGGACCTCTCCCGAGCAGACACCCTGGCTTAAGGGCTGGTGTGGGGTCGGCGACAGGTCCCTGCCCGACACAGGCGTTCGTCCACGGGGACTTTTGGGAAGAGGGTACAGATGAGTTCGGGGGCTTGATTTTTCCTGGCAGAGACACTTTTCACTTCAGAGAGCTTCGATGCATTTGAAAAGATTACATTCAGCAATTCTTCTATAATTACCTCAAAATTACAGCCACGAGCAATTATATTTTTCAATAGCTTATTGAGTGTCATGAATCCTAAGAAATTAACTACCAAATTTTCAAGGAGCAGATTTATTAATAGCAGCTGTAACTAGAAATCTTGTCTAATTTTGATCACTACCGAAAGAGCAGAAAGACTAAGGGCTCCTGTTTCCATGTATTAACAATACGACTGATAAAATTTGCGGGAGACATTCTCGGCGAACAAGATAATTACAGCTGTGCTGCTTGTGCCGTAATAATTAACGACCGTGCGCTTTATTCTCCAGGCTTGTTTTTCTTGTACAGCTCCAACAGTTTAAATAAAGGTCTTGATCCCTGTCATTTCACATGACATTGTTCTGAGGCTGGTGAGGCCGTAAAAGCCATCAGCCTGGGGGCAAATTTATTTTTCAAAATACGGTTTAAATCTGCAAACCATTTCTTAAATTATAGGTTAGTGAAAAGCAGGCCCTTCCCATGGAAACAGATACAGTTTTTTAAGAACTTGGCTTGGACTGATTTAGCATGAAAATCGAGGGCCCTGTCCTGGGCTGGTGAGAAGCTCCTGCCAATTGCAGCTCTTCTATGCATTCAGAATCCCCATTTTTAGGGGGAAAATAATCCTTAATCTACATACAGCTTTTCAAATATGCTGTAGTTCTGTTTTTCTCCCAGGCTTGCTGACCCCACGGGATCACAGGTACCTGTGGAAGGGCGCCCTTTGCTCTGTGAAAGCTCGAGCCATTCGGCAGGAGCCCCCGCCAGCTTCGCCCGGTGCAAGTCATCAGTCAGAAATTCGGGGCGAATTCCCCCCTTTTCAGAACACGTACAGCAGAGGCGGTTCAAGAGGAAATGTCTTCCATCGGCAGTGCCTGTCCTCTGCCTTCATCACTTACAGTCAAAGCATGAGAGCTCATTAAGCGTTGCTAATTAATTTGTGAGTTGGCTATTTCCTGTTCAGACTGTCAACTGAGGAGGCAGCTGAGCGTCATCCCTGGAGCATGTGGCCGTCCTGCCACCTCAGCGAGGAGAAGGCTTTCACCAAAGGAGCTGTAACCCCCTCCTGGCCCCTGATGTCACCAACAGGTCCAGCAGCCGGGACCCAGATGTCACTGCTGGGCTGCGCAACCGGCACCGCACCGGCACATTTGGGGTGTCTCTGGCACCCGTCTTCGCTCGCGATCAACCAGTGCCGGCTACTGCCCGCTCCCTGGAGGTGCCGTTGGAACTGCTGGTGGTCCCACCCTGGACACAGGCTTCTGCTGAGCTCTGCTCTCAGTTTCTTCTTGTAATCCTCTTGCTGCTGGCTTTGGTTGCAGGTTCTTCACCATTTGTATTGACATCCTGCTTTTAGACCACTACTGGAAAATACTCTGGGGTGGTTCCTGCTTCCTCAGGGTCTCCTGAAGTACAAGCCCACAGATTGTTTCCATTTCTCCTGGTACCTTCTTGAAAAAGCGCAGCACGTTCGTAACACCCTCCTGGAGACAGGCTCAAACAGTGCTTCACAAAATAGCAACTGCTACAGCCATTGTTTATATAAAAGAAAACACTTCTACTGCGAAGGCAATTTTGTCCTGGATAAAGACAGCAGCGAAACCTAAGCGTTTAAATGCAGTGCAGGCTTCTACGGAAAGAATCTGCCCACTCGGCCAAGGCTCTGAGAAACATATTAGTTGCTAAAACAGTTGGAAAAATGCAGATGTTGAGATTTCTGCTGGTGCCATCCACGGCTTTTAGCACCCAGAGTATTCCTGCTGGCACCGAGGGGAGCTGGGGCACTCGGAGGGCAGCTCGTCTGCGACGTGTGAAAGTACAGCAAGCCCTGTTCGGCTTTCCAGACAAGCCAAAGTTTGCTGGTTCAAGGTGCGCAGGCATTTCAGAGGCAGTTATTAAAAACAATATTTCCTTGACAAGGTTGTTCTTGGTGTGACGGTGTTTCGGGAAGCCCGTGTGGTTCCTACGGGCCAGGCAGGTCCCGGCAGGAATTTTATTGTGTTCCCCTTCCTCATGGAAATGGCAAACACGTTTCCAGACGCAGCTCTGCCAACACCCCGACAGCAGCCTCCATCCCCTCGGCACTATTTCAGACTGGGGAACGCTCACACCTTGATTTTTAGGCACGAAATGCCTAAAAATCTAAAGAAATTGTTTCTGCCTCGATATCATCACTGTTGTCCTACCCGATAAACCTTTCCCCGATGTTTAAATGCACAGCATTGTAGTAAGAAACAAACCAACAAAAAGCAGCCCATTCTGCTCTGAGCAAGGGGAATTACTTCCAAGGGGGGGTGATCGGAGGTAAGTGGTGTTTGTGTACTTAGGTGGCATCTGGTTTTGTTGGGCGGTGCACGGAGCCACGCACTCGGTAACTTGCATCACCGTATGATTCATCCCATCATCTGACCTTCATCTAGCTGCCGTTCTGCTTTTATTTCCTTTGCACCCTACCAGTTACCAGTAAAGGAAATTCTTCCTGTCTTTCACAGACAAGGCTTCCTTTCATTCCAGGAAGACTCTGAACGGTTGCGCTTTTAGCAGTAAAAAAACCCCAACTGGTTCAGTCGTCTCCTGGCAGAGCACAGGATGGAGTAACACTCCCCTCTCCTCCCATTTACCCCCCAGACACCGTGCGCATTCCGGGAGTTGCTGTGTGTCAGTCACAGCCTCCCCTCCTGGGTGAAACCCCTGCGAGGAGATGCTGCGGAGCCTCGGGGTGCGGTGATGGGGTTTGCAGTGAGGATCCTCCCTGTTCTGTGCCAAAAGGAGAAGTGAGTGGGTCTTCCTGCCTGCTGGGAGGGGGGGCTGAGAGAGCTGGGGGGGTTCAGCCTGGAGAAGAGAAGGCTCCGGGGAGACCTTGGAGCCCCTTCCAGTCCCTCAAGGGGCTCCAGGAGAGATGGGGAGGGACTCTGGATCAGGGAGGGGAGCCCTAGGAGGAGGGGGAAGGGTTTGACACTGCAAGAGGGGAGATGGAGCTGAGATGTGGGGAAGAACTTGTTTGGTGTGAGGGTGGTGAGAGCCTGGCCCAGGTTGCCCAGAGAAGCTGTGGCTGCCCCATCCCTGGAGGGGTTCAAGGGCAGGTTGGAGGGGGCTTGGAGCAACCTGGTCTGGTGGGAGGTGTCCCTGCCCAGGGCAGGGGGTTGGAACTGCATGTTCTTTAAGGTTCCTTCCCACCCAAACCATTCCGTGATTCCAGAAGAGATCTAACCCTGCGCTGGCTCTTGCTGGTGCTGTACCTCCAGCTCCTGCTCCGCACTCAGCGAGGCCGCACGTGTGTCCCTCCGCTGCAGCTGAGGAAGCACGGCCGGTGTCCCTGGATGTCTCGGCTTTTTGATGCGTAAATGGTGAAAGAGAATCTGGTGGTCTCTCTCCAGGAGCATCTTGGTTGCCCACCGCAGGACAGCTTGTGGGCTGTGGGAGGTGGCCACCACAGGTGCTGGGACACTGCTGGGGATCGACATCCCCTGCCACCACGTCTACCACGATACAGAATTACTGTGTGACATTACCAAGGCCAGGGCCTCTGGAAGGAGGGGGGGAAGGGAGGAAAACCACCCCGGGTGGAAGAAGAGTCATCTGCACATCTTTTTAAAGTTAAAAATAGCCAGGATTTTGTCTGCAGAAGACAGTTTGTTCTGTTACGCTGCTGACATCATGTGAGCAGGCCATACGCTTCTGCATTTGAAGACCAAAACCGAGATGCCGAAAACAGGAACTTTCTGGATATTCTGCATGCCTGAGATTGGCTGGTTTCAGTGAGCCGCCTGATATCATCTCATCCATATGGTTGCGCTTGGGTGGGGGAGCTAAACGTCTCATTAGCTCCGTAGGGTCATTAAAGGCAGGAGAACAGATCATAAGGAATAATAAGGATGTACGTCATCCTGCGAAGACAGATGATAAAAGCAGCCGCCTCTGACACCGAGTGCTTCGATGTGAAGGGACCCAATTTACCAGCGCGGAGGAGCCGAGCGCTTGCTAACTCCCTAATGTCAGTGGGAGCTGTTTATACTCAATTCATCAGAAAAATCAGACCGACAGCACCGAAAAGTGACTAAAAGCAGAGGATGATACAGGGAATTTTGGCCTACATAGCTTTGCAATGAGTTCACTGAGCATTCCTGGCTCCCCGGCCTGAACGGAGTCTACTAAACTGTGCAACATTTCTTCATAGTCAAATTGTAGTATATCCACACACAGAAACACAAACTCTTGGACACGTATCTTCCCACAAACACGCAAAATACATGCCCACAGTGGAAAGCTGAGGTGATGCCGGCGGGGCTGCTGTGCTGGTCTCGGCTACGATAGCAATGCCCGAGTGCTCTGGCACTGACACCAGTGGCAAGAAAACGGTAAGAATTGCAAATCTTGGTCTCGATTCAGATGCTGTAACGGTTCTCAGAGGATTTCACAAATAAGTAGCATGTATTCGGGTGCATAAATCAGAGAAATAGCATGTGCGGCGTTTATTCACAATTTCTTAATTGAGTTGATTGCCAGTTAAGAAAAAGTCTAGACTGCTGGCCTGTTACTTGGCAGCAGAGAGGTTGTTTATTATTTTTCCACATGCTCAGAGAATTACTCCATTTACTTAAAAAAGGAAAGGACTGAAATCCTATTTACTCTAATCTTTATCATATTTAAACTGGCTCCTCTCCGTAGACATGCCCTGATCTTTTACTAGCTCAGCCCTGTCAGCCAAAGCGTTGTCCGCTTACAAATGTCATAGATACACGGAATGGTAATACTGAGTTATGCAAGTGTTTGGCTTTTTGCCTCTGAAAATAACTCTTCAGTAGAAAAACACAAATACCATCGCATGTTCTCTCTGGGTTATAACAGGTCACAGCCACAAAATCCTCACTGTTTGTGAAATCTTCTTGCAACTTATAGTTTTACAGCTTTAAGCAGCCCCCAAAAATTGATGAGAGAGACATTAAATTTTTGGACTAAGATGTGTTGAATTGGCTGCTGATGCCAGACGACTGGTGGGGAGTTTCCTATGGCAAGAGTCTTCTTTTATTGTTTGTTTTTTTGGGTTTTTTTTGTTTTTGTTTTTTTTGGGTTTTTTTTATGTTTAAGTCTTCCTCTTTATCTGTGCCCTGCCCATTCTCTTACCCGCCCTCCCCTTTCTAATGGTTTTTGGCATGAGCTTTCCTACAGACACATGAAGGAAATCTTTCAGCTAAAGTTTTAACCTGATTAGAACAAGAAAGCAAATGCAAATGGGGTACTCACTAGACTCCAGATTGCCTCCTGTCAGGGCAGGTTTCCCCCCCGCAGCCCCCACCTTCAGTTTTTTCAGGCTAGAGCTTGGACATCTGCACCCTGTTGCTGGATACCTCCAATATCTAGACAGGTCCATATGCTCTTTCAGCTTTTGCCAACAAAGCGCTGGGGCTGGAATGGAATCTCCGTAGGCTGTGCGTAGTAAGAGTAGAACAGCAGAAGACAGACAAACCGTTTGACAAAAGAGCCTGTTCCAGACAGAAAGACAGAGCGGTTCCATTGCCGAGCGCGTGTCTGTTTGGGGCAAGAACTTCTGGCTTTGATCAAACCAGCTGTTTTTATTTTAGATGGTATTTTATAACAATTTTAAATGTTTTTGTCAGTTCTTACTCTGTTTTATCAGACACTTTTGATAATGTTGTGCACTACACCCTGCCTGGGGCAGATTGGATGCGGTGGTGACTTGGCAGGAGTCTCTTCGCTCCTGATCCCGCTGGCTCCCATTTGCCAGAGCCCGGTAACTCAGCGCGGGGTGGCGGCAGGCGCAGGACGGGCAGACAGCCATCCCTCACTTCACTTGCACCTTTCCCGTCACTCGGCAGCCGGAGGAATGCCCTTCTTGGTACGTGCCTTTCCACACTGGGACACGGAGGGGAAATGAGGTAGATGAGAACATACATGTAAGCGTCACGGGACAGCCAGTGCTGTTTCAATATAAATAGCTCTCACTGTCCTCGCTGGCAACTTTCAGAGAGCCCGTATCAATGCACGGCTTTGTTTTCATAGAAACCTTAGTAAATGAATAGCAAATAACCTAATTCAGCGTTTGCTTCAGCAAATTGCTCCTAACTTGGGGACTAGGACTGCAGAAGTGGTCCGGTGCGTGGCTGGCCGGGCCTTACCCGACACAACGGCCAGGGTGAGATGTCCCTAACCCGCTACCTGTCCTCAAGCATGAATCACAGAAAGGTTTGGGTTGAAAAGGACCTAAAGATCATCCAGTTCCAACCCCCTGCCCTGGGCAGGGACACCTCCCACCAGCCCAGGTTGCTCCAAGCCCCCTCCAACCTGCCCTTGAACCCCTCCAGGGATGGGGCAGCCACAGCTTCTCTGGGCAAATACTGGTTGAAATATCGGTTATTTCAGTATTTCCACCTGCCCTCTGTGCCTTTCCCGTGGACACCCCAAAAAGTGGCCTCAGTTGAGAGAAGATGGGAGCTGAAACGGAGGAAACGGTTAATCTCTCCAGCTGGAGCTGTGGCTCAGTCTGCTCCAGGGAGCAGCTGGGGCCTGTCATCCCCCTCTCTTCGCATGTTAATATACTCTTAAGACCTTTCAATCTTCAGGCTCACTGCCTTCACAGTACATTCACACCAGCACTCAGCACATTAGAGACCATCAAAGATGTGTGACAGGCAACTCAAAAAGCAAGCAAAATTGCAGCTGAAGGTAAAGCATAAGTAGAGAAAGCCTTGTATCCCCCCCATTTAAAAGTTGTTAGGATTCCCATTTGTTTGAGTCTTGTTAATTAAGGCTGAGAAATAAGGGTTTGACTGTCAGGATGACCTCGGTAATTGCTTATGTGTACATGGCTTTTTACCCTTCAGGAAAAATCTGTACGTGGAAGGAAAACAAGGCTACTCTTGAGTTAAAGAGAAGAGATGGGATTTTAGTTTTAAAAAAATTTGTTATGATACAGCAGAAAGATAAAGATCCCACAATTCTCATGCCTCATTTCTACATTTTACCATTGTCCCTTGCATTGAAGCTCCAGGAATACGCACAGTGGGGAACTTTGCCTCAGGAGGAGCAAAATTAGTGGGACAATAGAAAATGTCCATTTCATTCTCGCTTCTGATTTTGCAAAAATAATTTAGTATTTCATATTTTCTGGGACATAATTTCAGAAATGGAAATTTTGAGCTGCAAAATGCTGTTTTAGAGGGGAGATGAATGCTCTTATCTGGGTACCTGATTAGTGGTGTGCCATTTGCAAAAATGGAACTTCCCCACAAAAGGTGCACTTGCACAAAATCACTATTTATCCCTTTGGCTCCCCTATTTCGCACACTTTTACTGCTCTGAAGCAAACACGTTCTACTCAGGAAGTTAATCATCAGAATAAGCATATGAGGTAAGAGTTTGAAGAGATTCTTCCCATTGGGGGATCCCAGAACATTTTGTTTTCCTCTAGTCAGGCAGAGAATTAGTTTGTACATCTTCCTTGCGGCGTGTTAACCACATACTCAGCCAGTAGTTGCTGCCAATGATGTGAATGAATCTCTGAAGGGGATTTTTTTTTGCCAAAGCTAAGAAATCAAAAAACAATAGCCCAACGGCCGTATTGGAGAACTAGAGGAAGGAAATTGCCAGGCTGTAATAAAACTCACGGGAATAAGAAATATAGAGAATACATGAAAATACAAGTGAAAAATATTTCGGTGCATGGTGATTGTTTATCTTTCCCACTGGGAGAGGTGAGGAAGTTGAGTTTTACCCTGAAGAATCTGGGATGTGCACACGGCGGTGAAAGGCGTGAGATTAAAAGGCATCTTTGGGAGTGTCAGTGAACCCAAACAATTGAAGGAACATACCAGGAGGAGGAGATGTCCTTCGTAATTTAGCTGATCTCCTCAAACGCACGGATGTTTGAAGCAGAAACATTTAATCTCCTGAGGTCGCAACTCATCTGTATAAATAGCAAGACACCATCAATTCTTATATATAAGGCTACAAATGCTGTTCATAAAAAAACTATGTGATAAGTAATGATGCTTTATTCGGGCAGAGTGATACAATCCAGACAAAAAGGAAGCAAGTTTTCCCCTCCACACAGACAATAGGCATCCTGCTCAGCCACATCCTTTAATCCCAGCCCTGAAATTACTCACTTGTGAAAGCTCCTTAATTGTGTTTAACTACACAGGCTTTACCGTGTGGGGACACAGGCTGTAACACCAGTAAGCAGTTAGGATCATGGCACTCATTTCTGCTGTTTTCCAGATATTTGGGAAAATAAACCTGACAGCTAAAATAGCCCCTGGAATAATTGCAGTTATTAGAGCCATTACCTACCCAAATTCAGGTATTTTCAGAGTGAGGTAGGCTGTGTTTCACGGGCCAGTTGAGCCAAGCAATTAAATTGGAAGAGCAGTGTTGGTTCCTATCGAGAATGTCTCTCTACCTTCCTGCTCGATGTCCGTCTCTTGCCTGACGCACAATAAGGAAGATAATTTCTGTGGCAAAGAAAAAGGAATTCTTAGGCTACTCATTTTATTCCCATGTTGAGTCCCCACTTCCGTGCTATTTTGACTGCAGGAATGCTGAAGAGCTAGAGTAGGTGGCAAAGTGAGTTACCTTCTTAAAAAATGGGATTAGGATTTAAATTGTCACAGATCCCCTGTCACAGCACACATCACAGTTGCATTTTTATTCTAGTCTTCCATTAAGGTTTTTTTCCAGCCACCTGCACTTGGGCAGGATAGACTAATCTTTTACATGACCTTTGACTATAAACTGAACCGATAAAGAAAAATTACTTTATTTGCTATTACATCACTGGTAAAAAAAAAAAAAAAAAAAGAAAAAAAGGGGAAAAAAAAAGAAGAAAAACAGAATCTCCTAATAAAGAAGGATTCGTGCTTCAGCTGTTTTCTACTTGCTTCTTCTCAATTACTCACGAAAACTTTTTATCTCCAGCTTTTCGATTTGGGTTCCTGGCAGGGAATCTCAAAAGATTCCCACACTACTGGAAATAATATTTTATGTACTGAAGTTGGAAAAGGATGATGTGTTCTGCCAAATAACTAGTACAAACTCCCGACCTTTGGAACAATAATAGACATGGTATTTGGAAATGTTAATTTTACCACGGAAGTTAAAAATGAAGTAAAAAAAAATCATAAATAAATCGGTCTTGATAGGCTTTACCGGACTGAAACTGTGTCCTTACCTGATTGTAATTTTTGAGAGCATCTTATAGTGTCTTTCTAGTGGTAGCAGCGTAATGACTTTGTGATGTTAAGAGCAGTTGCTTTTAAGATCCAGGCTATCCATTCCACTGCTGTTGTTCCTGCAATGATACCAGGCACAGCACCAGAAAAAGTCCACAGTTGAGGAAATGTCAAATTTCCTCAGATTTTTCTTTGAAGGAAACACTAGAAATATTATAAAACAACTTGGAATGGCCAACAAAGTCCTTCAGCACAACACAGATAATTGTGCCATAAAGGGCAAGTGGTAAAGAGAAGGGGAGGAATAGCTGGAGAAAGGGAAGAAACAAGAACACTCTTGTTTATTAGGAAGGAAGGACAAACACAAGTTGTTTGCCTGCATAGCTTTGATCTCACAAATTTACAAAACTGGGCTCGGGTGAGGAAGGAAATAATCCGAAGCCTGTTTGATACACGGCTGCTGCCTGTTGTCCCCGAGGGGCCGGCAGTGCTGGAAATCCGGGTCCTGGGAGGATTTGGGCACCAGCCCAGGTCCCCACCAGCCTTTGGAGCCCCACAACCGCTTTTTAGCGAAGGCTGAGATCCAAATTCAACAGGTCGGGCTTCCCACCACGGTGCTGGACCCCACCAGCCCTCGGTGAGCCAAGCCGGGATGGGGCCGTGCGTCTGGGGAATCTGCACCTCACAGCCCCGGGCCCAAAGCCTAAGGCTTTTAGTAGCTCCAGAGTCATGAAGGTAAATATTCTATGAACTGCGGATTGTGAGGAAAAGGTGGGAACGCGCAGGAAGTAAGAGTGAAGAAACAACACACTGGTGTTTGGTGCCGTGAGAATAAAGTTTCCCAGCCCATGGAAACTCCAACTGCAAAAGTCCCACTCGAGGTTGAAACGCAATTAATGCAGAAAATGAGTTATTCTGGGTGTCAAAGCTGAACAGAAGGCCTTCTGAGGAGAATCTTGGCGGGGCCCTGGGAGCTGTGAGGGGAGGAGGGCGCGGTGACACCCGGGCCGAGCTCGAAGGGCTACCGGCTACTGCTGACCACCGGCCCGCGCCAACCGGCAGCCGGAGGGGCAGCCGGCAGTAGGGTCTGCGCTGACAGGGCCGCCCGGCGCCGGGACCCTCCGCTCGCCCACCCGGCTCCCCTCAGCGCCGGGACCCCCGCCCGCCATCCCGCTCCCCTTAGCGCCGGGACCCCTTCCCGCTCCCCTCAGGGTCGCCCGCGCGTGCGCCGGGCCCCGCCCAACCCTCGCGAGCCTTCCCTCGCGCCGCTCCCTGACCCCGCCCCCTCCCCACCCACGACCGGCGGGGGGCGGTGCTCGCCCCCA
>VXAK01008286.1:249085-276868 GCA_013399435.1 Arenaria interpres
GGGGTTGGGGGGGGGGGGCTCCTTTCTGGGTCTGTGTTACCTGTTCAGACACAAAGCAAAAAATTGAACCCACGGCCAGATGCTGCCAGATGTCCCAAACGTATGTCCCGAGATGTGATGACAGATGGGTAGAGGGTGATAAGGGAATTGGAGGAAACAATTGCAACGTGTATTTTTTATTTTTAATTTATTTTTATTATTTTAAATCCTGCTAAGCATCCTGACTTGCCCAATTCTTTTTCTGTCGGCAGCAAGACGTAGGTCAGGGAAGTCGAAACCTGCTTAGCGCAGCTGTTGGGGTCAGAACACCCCAGTTTCGGGTGTTCGAGCTGGTGACTCCTCTCTTGAAGCATCCAGATGCGCACAGACACAAAGTGTGGCTGCCTTTTTCCCCTCCCACTCCGGTGGAAAAGGTATCATCAGCTCCTCCCACATGAAATCAGCTGCATGGGGCTGCTCCTGCACTTTGACTGCGTTTTTGTACAGGAAAAACCCCTCCAATTCCCCAAACCAAATGATTGGTATTTTATGATGAGCCAAAGCCACAGGAGTTTGGAGTGCTTTTGGTCCCTTTTTACCCCCCCCTCTATTTCTGATCCTGCAGTTTATGCGAGCGGTTTACCTGGGTATTACAAATTACAGGGCTGGGGCTGTGCTGATTAGTAGCATGGTCTGGTGCCTCATAACGATCATCTGTACAGCAGGCTCTGGAAAAATACAGATAAATCATCCACACGTCGAATTTCACTGAGGAGTGGTGCCATTATTCATATGATTTGGATTTTTAGGACTTTTTCTTGACAAAGTGTTTTAATTTCTAAGATCTAAGGAACTAAGCAGGGAGATATTAAAGTATTTTTATAATTTCCTTATTTTGGGGAATTATGGCAATGGTGTGCTCAAGTAAAACTTAATTCTTGATGCTACAAATATTTTTGTTTGGAAAAAATCTCTGTTAGGGCAAGTTTTCAGTGTTGTGGTAACATTCCAATGTTTGCCAATTGTTAAAGTGTATAAGTTATGCATATTAGACATGTACACACTTGATTCTTTTTTGGTTGTTGTTGCTCAGATACTTCATGTGTTATAATCTTTAATTTATTTGGCGGGGGAAATTATTTTGATGAACTCCTGGAGATTATAGAGCGTTTAATGATGTGTACATTTTTATGTAATTGCTGTTCTGTTACCCCATTTAGAAACTTACTTTGGTACAACCCGAGTCTGGGAAATCTTTTGAATTTTGTTCTTTCTTTCTGTTTCTTTCTTTTTTCCCTCTGCCCTAGCACATCATAAAGTTGTGCAGGTGTGATGCGAGCTGGCCTTTCTCGTGGAAGGTGTTTTGGAATATTTTCTTGTGGGCTGAATCCTGTGTCCGTGGTGGATTTCCCACCCTGGGATGCGAGTCCCACAGGGGTATGACTCAGGACTGGTTGGTGACAGAGATGGGCTGTGACCCTGTGCTGACACTGCCCATAAATCTGTGTCTGTCGCTCAGGTTCAGCCTGAAAGTGCAGAATTTGCCAGGGTTCTGTCAGATGTTAGTTCCGATAACAGATTATCCTAACAAATCATCTCCTCTGTGTGCACCCTCTTGTCAGATGGAGGAAACCTTTGCAGTAATTGGACGCTTAATCGCTTTAAAAATCATACCTATATTTAAACTATAGTATTTCATATACTTGTTTAATATTTTAGTATCAGCATTTGTCTTCCGGGATTATGCTGATGCCTGTGCGGTGTTAAATGGGGGAGGATTTATTCATGCAGATCCTCTAGTTCTTGCAGGTTGGGAATATGAGATTTACCTTCATCTTGCACATCATCCTGCCTGTTTCTTGTGTCACAGGTGGGGATGTTAAATTAGTAAGTTGGGAGTATTTTAACAGAAGGAAATAATTTGTTCAAAGCAGTAGGAGGGAGGGACAAATGTTTATGGCACCGTGTCTGCTCTCTCATTTAAAGGTTTAATTTTTTGAGGCCCAGAATTCCTTATCAGATCCATACAAAGGCTGTGAAGTTAGTCTTTTGGGGAGTGGTTTAATGCCTACCACAGATAAGGTCTCCGGGGCTGATAGGACGAAGTAGCAAATGATCATGTTCCTTTCTCTTTCCCCCTTTTTTTTTTAATTAAGTTTTTTCCCCTCCCATGAGCATGCTCTTTTCTTTTTTTTAATCGATCCTTTTCCCATCATAGTCTCCCTTTAGTTCTTCACAACTTTGTTCTAGACAATATTTCCTTTCCATGGCTCAGAAAGCTTTGCCTTTATTGGACTTCAAAGGGCAGGGTTTATTGTTATTCTCTAAGCTCTTGTATTTTCCTATCTTTGTACTATGTCTTGTTTCAGTAATTCTCGATTAATGTTAATTCAACTTTATTTGGCAATACAAACTCCTCCTCCTCTTCCTGTTCCCTTTTTATTACTACAGTGGAAAGAGGAAAAAAACCTAATTTGCACAATTGTGTTATAAGAATGTCTGCTGTTTGGCGTGTGTGTGTGATGCTTCTTGACGGCTCATATCTAGAGAAATAGATCTGCGTGAATCTAAATCATGCACAAATAGTACATTGATGGGCATTATAAAATGGCTGTAATAAATAAAATAAATTATTGCTGACAGCATAACAAAGGCACTCTTGTACTGTAGCACAGCTGAGCCAAACAGAGGAGAACATCTGCTTCTTGTTTCCAGAAATAACTGGCATTTTGAAGTGGGTTTTTTCATCCTTTTAATAATTTTCTGTAAACTCAGTAGGTGAAACAGGGGATTAGGCTTTGTTAAAATCCATTGTTTCTGTAGTTCACAGTGAGCTTTTAGCAGTGTTAATGTAACAACGGTGTTGGGTTTGGATAGCCATTTAACATAATCAGAATTGTAGAATCACTACAAAAATCTAGATGCTTGCAATTATCTTAAAGCTGAAAAGAAACTTGTATTAAATTAAGTTGCAGATGCTGGTTTGTATTTAATAAAAATTCCTTACTGTTAGTATGTGGGCCTCTGAAACAGGGAGAGAGGAGTGATGGAAACCTGACTCCTGCCATAATTTTCTACTACCTAACCTCTCTCTTATGTTCCCATTCCCTTTTTTTGGTTAGTGATAGATTCTTTTGTAGCTGATGCTCTATAAGACTCTGTTGGGTGAGTAACAATCCCGGAGCTCAAGCTGAGGAAATACTGGGGGTTGTCCTGCAGCGCTGTGTTTTGGTGTTTTTGCCTCCCCAGACCATACATCAGAGATGAACGGACTGGGAGTACCTGACTTTTATCCCTTACACGGCAGAGATTTGGGTCCTGTGCTTGGAAGAGACCTTTAAAGTCGCTGTATTGGTTATCAGTGGGTGATAACCAAAGCGATTGCGAACACGTACTGACGTGCCTGCAGTTTACTCCTAATAAATTCCTGGCTGGGTCGTTGTGTACCTTATGCAGATTGCCTTTCGGTACTCCTGTGCCAACAATTATTATTTACAGTTACAAGAACATAAAACCTCCTAATATAATTATGAATACTTTAGAAGCAGTCCTGCGGAGGCGGCAGATAAGAGTTTTATTTCAGTTCTGTATGACTGCAAAATCAAATGCAGAAAAATCGGTTGTTCTATTAGCAAGAATGTTGAATAACAGCAACTTTAGAGAAAGACTTGAGGGTACCTGCACTGTGGTGCCACGCGCTGCTTCGTTGACACCATATTCTGTCAGCATCTCTCTGAGACTAGAAAAGACCTAGAATCATGAGATTTTCTTAAATATTAGATTAGTCTCTTTAAATTCGATGTCTTGTAAAGCTTTTTCTTTTTATAGCCGTCTAGTAAAATTAAAGTTCAGAACAGTGATACCTGAGGAGTGACAGGCTGGATATCGTATTGGTGGCTGACAGCTCTTAAGGTTGTTTGGGTCTTACTGATAAGCAGAACATCGTTTCTTTGTTAATGAAGCAGGTCCTGAAATTCTTTATTACTTCTAATGAAACAATAACAATAAAGTAACCTTCTCTCATCCTCCTGTGCTTCCCTGCCATGTAGCTTCTGTTGAAGGTAAAACAAAACCATATTATTTTTTTTTTTCCCAAGCTGTTCATTAAATTAATGTACTTATCATGAGGTAAATACAGCATTGACAATTAGGGAGGATTGTCCAACTCTCAGAGTTTTAGGAGAGCTGCATCTACTCAGCCTCCAGCTTGATGATTTTGGAAGATTTTAGTCCTTACATTTTCTTCTGTTGTGTTTTCTAAGAGTGCTTTGGGTGGGAAGTTGTATCTTACTAATTTATTTCTTAATACAGTGTAGTATCATGAGTCTTCATCTCAATTAGACTGGTGGTTTTCCTGTAATAAAAAAAGCCAGGCATGCAAACTCTTGTCCTACCTCACTAAAATACTTCTTGATAATTCGTTTTCATATACTTTGTATTTGCCCCTTGTTGTCTGAGGTGATCAAGGATGATGTTCTTAGATAGACACATCTCAATCTTTTATTAAAAGAATTCAAATAGAGCCCAATCGATGCATGTTTGCTGGTACTTGATTGATCTTACTCAGCATCCCTGGGAAAGCAGTGTGGGTGAAATGTGGTGTCCTCCTCCCTGAGACTGGGCAGGGTCAAATCTCTCTTCTGGGTAATTAAAATTAAAACCTCCTTTTGCATTGTTAATCTGTGGCTGATCATAGGTTCATCTTTAAATTCACAAGGTCTGATCTGAAATTGGTGATATTTGGCTATTTTACTGCAGTTGCTTTCATCGCCGTGTGGACACGGCTCCGCGCTCGCGACGTACGGTGGATTTGCCTGCGTTTTGGCCAGAAGCGCTCGACAGCCTGGCATATGTTTCGGTACCCAAATAATTCAGATCATCACTTAGTTGGAACCTTAAGTACAACACACTTTCTGAAGCTGAAATCAGTCCTAAATTAGTTGCACTTAAAAAAATAAAATCCATCTGTTCTTTCAAATGAACCAAAATACAATATTGGAGCACTTATAACCAAATGTTAATATATGTAAATATTCAGCTGTAAGAGCTTTAGTGTCTGTTTTGGGAGGGTTTTTTTGTTTGTTTTTGACCAGTTTTTTGAGTTTGTTTTCGTTGTGCTTTCAGCAGCAAGACTGAATGTGTTGCCCGTATTCCTCTTTAGATTATTTATGTCTCGGAGACACAGAAAAGGTTGTGTTGAGCCTTGGACAAGGAACCACGTTCACATCGGAGGGTTCTGGTTTGGCTGTTCTGCAGCCGTTGTCTGTCTGGGATACCTGCAAGGAAACTTTCCTAGGAGTTTGCAGAAATAAATATTTTTTTCCAGCTGTTTTAACAGTTAGGGCCTGTTGAGTTCAGTCAAATATAGATTCATGGTTCCAACCAAATAAATCAGGTTTCAGGGCACTGTTTTAGCTGCGAGTACATACACTGGCTTTACTGAAGTGTCATTGGCAAATAGGCTTTTCTTAAATTTAGATTCTGTCTAACAAAGTTTCCTTGTTCAAAAAAAATTAATATTAAACAAGTAGAGAAAAATAGCAGGAATGTTGCTGGGTGGGTGAGTTTTTTGGGTTTGAATTGTGTCCCTATTAACCCGTATTGTGGGTAAGGGTGTCCAAGACTGTCCTGGAAAGGAAAATTTGGGCAGGAGTAAAAAGGGGTAAAAAAACCCCTCAGGTGGAAACAGGGAAACATTGAGACTCTTGAGGTGCCCTGAAGTAGGTGTATGGATTCTCCTGGTAAATTTATTTTGCAAGAGTGTTATGAACCAGAGCTTTTTAAATATAATAATAATAAAAAAAAGTAGTCAAAACCAAACCCAGAAGAACCTCTTCCCAAAACCATTTCATTCTTTGCCTTTCAGGTTGGGTGAAATGCCAAAGAAAGTGAACTTGTAATAAAAACTAGGAAAAGTAAATTAGACTGACCATTGACTGTTCCTCACCTACAGTAGTGCCAATAACCTGGGAATGCTCTTAGAGCTCTTCCCTCTAAAGGCTGCCCCTTGCTGGTTTCTGGCCTCCCTGGCAGCCGAGGTGCAATCAAGGCTTTTTCCTTGGTTCAATAGATACCTGGGGCTTCCATCAGTTGGAAGGGACCTTAAAGCCGTCACTCCTGGAAGGGTCCCAGTTGTGTGCTTGGTGGGATGTGTTAAAACTGATTACGATCATGCTGGTTTCCAAAGCATCGCTCTAAAATAGGGGTCTGCGAAGGGCCCTTGGGGCTGTGTTTCTGCGTTTCCCAGCCCGGACAGAGCCTGCAGTGGCCGCAGGGACCTGCTTCTCGAAGCAGAATGTCCCAGTCCCCGTCAGTGTGAACCTCTGTAGACTTTAACCTCTACCTGTGCTGATGCTGTGTGGGATTATTTTATCTCTTTAGCCGTGTAGGAACAGAAGTGTACAGATGTTTTCCTTATGACAAGTGATGCTTTTTGGTTTTGTGTACAGAATTGGAGGGGTTATTATAAATTACGTGCTCTGGCCCTTTCCTCCTACCGGTCTCGCTCTGCTCAGTACCCAGCCAGAACCAGCTCCGTTTTACAGAATCATAGATTGGTTAGAGTTGGAAGGGACCTTAAAGCCCCCCCAGTTCCCCCCCCTGCCCTGGGCAGGGACACCTCCCACCAGCCCAGGTTGCTCCAAGCCCTCTCCAACCTGGCCTTGAACCCCTCCAGGGATGGGGCAGCCACAGCTTCTCGACTCTCAACTCCTGCTCTTGGGTCCTGACTAATGTGATTCTTTCACGTAAAGTCTGCTATAAAGAACGTGGATGCATTAAAGAGAAATTCAAATTACAGTGCGCTAATAACTCTGTGGACAATGGCTCATGTGTATTGGCATTGTTTGCAGAAAGTTCAGGGTTTATGCTGGGTGAGTCACCAAGTTACACATGACGAGGTGAAAAGCCGTTCGTTCCCCCGTCCTTGTTTGTCTACTGCAAGTAATTTCCAATTCTGATTCATTAAAACAAAGCGGTGAGTAGGAATGTGGTTCTGTTATGGGATACTGGTGAATGGGTGTCTTCAAGCCTTGGAAAGGTGGAATGCTCCTGTCTGGGAGCGTGATCCCAGCTCTCCTGAAGACAGGAGCACAGTTAGGTCCGGCTGAGACAGAGCCTTGGGAGCATGAGAAACGATATTAAAGTGTTGAGCACGGTTGTGTGCTGCCTGGTCTTGTGGCTTCAAGCACTTCTTGTGTCTAAAAGTTGGTGGAATTGTTGAATCTGAGCATCCCAATCAAGTCTAAGGAACATATGGTATCTCTTGTGTGTGTAGTTACACGGAGAAGTCAGAGGCTGTTGCCTAATCTTACCTGCTCCTGCTTGTTGGGATGCCTTTGTGGGAAGCAGGGCCACAACAAAAGCGGTAACAAAACATTCTGGCTTTGTAATTTGTGTGTTGGTGTCACTTACTTTCTGTGACTGTTCTGTGTCTGCGTGTGTATGAGTGTCTACTGCACATCTTGTGTATGTGAACTTTAGGTATCTGTTCTGGAAGATTTTAAAATAAGGATTTTAAAGGAAATTCTATTCTAAGACACTCTTACTGTGTGAATCTTGTATAGGAGCAAAAAAGACGACCGTGTGCCGGTGTGGCTGGTTCTTAAAATTGTAGAATCATAGAATGGTTAAAGTTGGAATGGGACCTTAAGGGACCATGCAGTTCCAACCCCCTGCCCTGGGCAGGGACACCTCCCACCAGCCCAGGTTGCTCCAAGCCCCCTCCATCCTGGCCTTGAGCCCCTCCAGGGATGGGGCAGCCACAGCTTCTCTGGGCAACCTGGGCCAGGCTCTCACCACCCTCACAGCAAAGAAGTTCTTTCTAGTATCTAACCAACATCTCCCTTCTTTCAATTTTAAACCAATACTTCTTGTCCTGTTGCTCCACTCCCTGATAGTCCCATTTTCTGCGGATCAGAGGGTGCTCGGGGGACTTCTGCTCCTGGACCTGGGGAGGGACATCCCCTGGGGAGTGATGGCGGGCGATGTCTGCACTCGCCTTCCCTTGGCTCGAAAGAAATTGAGTATTTTGTGTCATGCTTTAATGTGTCCAGAGTCTGGTGTGTGTAGAAACAGCTTTGTCTGAGGTCCCTGTTACCAGATGTGGTTTCATCTCTTTTTATTGCTTTTTTTTTGGTTTTGTTTTTTAAGCTTCTCATCCTGTTATATCCCCGGTACAGACAGATACTCCATCTCTGATACTGGTAGCATCGTGCCTGTTGATTCAGGGCTGGTTGTTGGTTGAAGGAATTTGAGAATCTGGTGTGGCTGTAGGTAAGGATATTAAATCAAACATCTCTGGAATACATCAAGTTCCGAGTTTTCTAATGAAAGTCTTCCCCAAGTCTCTCGCCCTTCACTCCTCCTCCCTTCTCCTCGGTTCAGAAGGTGTGAGAGGGGGTTCGGTCTGATCTCTTTGGAGAAGGATTTTGGTGCTGCCGCTGGCGAGGCACGATGTGCCGACAGCTCTCACTGCTTCGTGCTTCTGGTCTGTCCCGACAGACCCCAGGAGGAGCTCCCACCCCAAGCTGGCCTCGGCAGGGCTTCTGCTGGTCAGAGGGAGACTTGCTGGTCCTTTTGGTGGCCTCTGCTTTGACTTGGGCTGTGCCAACGCTGTCGTGTCCCTGCCTTTTGGGGTGTCTCAATGTGCAGCCCCTCGCTCCATAGCAGCAAGCTCTCAGGGGGCTATCGGGATGTCCTGAAAGGGATGCGCATCCTTCCTGTCCTTTTTATTTAATTTTTTGGTGCAAGAAGCTGGCTTTAGAAGATGCACTCGGTGATTCTAGGGCTTTCTGGCCTGACAATATAGTTTTCGACAAGACTTTTGTATCTGGGAAGTTATTGTCAACCAGAAACTCGCTGTTTTCAATGCGTGGTTGTCAGGCTATGCTAGAGGCTCCCACAGACAGTATTTATGGACCTCTTTAAGCTGTTGGCCAGAGAAACTGTAACTAAAGACCAGAGATCACAGCAGCTTGCTTCATGATAATCTTCACAGTAAATACAGGATTTAGAGCTCAACAGATGTGATTTTGCAGACTACGTCACACATTTTTATTGATCTAACATTTTTGAGGCCTAGTTATCTAAATTATGATAGGGTGGCGGTAAATTTAACTTGTGGGAGGTTGAAAAATGACTCCCATTTCCTGACTGTTGGTGTCTCAGAGGACTCTTGGTGCTATAGGAGCAGCTGTGGGACCTGGCACGGTGGGAAGATGCCCCAGGAGTCATAAACAGGGAGTCTCTGTGTCTGTACTCCAGTCTCAGGTCAAGCTGGTGACAATTTAGTACCTGTAACTTTTCCAGTATCAAGCTCTTTTGGTCATTTTCAGAAGATACTGAGCCTTCCGCCTCATCAGATCCCTAAACCTCGTTAAAGGAGCAAATGAAATTAGAGTGAATCAGGACAGCTCTTTGCCAGTCATCTTCCAGGCGGCGTGTGAAGTGTTCTTGCTCTAAGATGACTTTTCCTATCCTTGCTTCCAATTACTGTTCCTGAAAAACTGGTTTTTCATTTTAATGGCAGCTGTGACAGCTCTGAGAGTGAAACCAGAAATTATGATGGAGTCATGGAATTCTTTATTGGAACTTGCTTCCTGTGGTGTATACCTTTCCTCGTGCAGTGGGGTCATGCACTCAGTTTCATCTGCCCAGTGATAATTTGACTAAAAGTTTTCACTGATGAATTAAAATTTAAGTCTGTGATGTGACATTTCCCTAAAACCCTGTTTTCTGTTGTGTTATCTGAATTTAAAGAGTGAATTTTAGGGGCTTAGGTAGTAAGGGTGTGTTTTACAAAACTAAAAGGCAAACCCAGTGCCTCGTTACTGACCTTGCACTAAGAACTCCTTGGAGATATCAAAATAGTGAAGAAGGGCGAGAAAAGGGTGTGGAAGGGGGTGGGAGAGAACTGCGCGTTCACTTGCCATTCAGAAAAGTTGCCAAATGGAAGAAAAATACATTTGTTTTCTGCTTTTGTTCTCCAAAACTGCAAAGGGTGGAGGGCAAGCAGTCAAGATGTGTAGGTGTTAAATTCCTTCTAGAAACAGTATTAAAGCCCCAAAACACCATACTGATTAAAAGTAATAATAAAAGTAATAGCTTTAATAATAATTTCAACATACTTTGTATAAGATTTACAGAGGAGTTTTCCTGTAAAGTTTATTTTGACAAAACCAATTCTTGTGTCACTTTGTGTAAGGAGAACGGGGTATCAGTTTATAGCACAGATAAGAATAAGAAAATAATATTCAGCCTTAACTGCAGTTAAGCCTGCCCCGTGCCTGCGCTCACGCTCCCATCGCGAGGGTGTGAGGAGGCGGCAATCCTTGGGTGGGAACAAGTCTCTTGACACTAAAAGGTGGCTTGTGATGGTCTTGTCCGTGGCGAAAAAGCCACACACTTCCGAGGGGTGTGCATTCTGGATGAACCTCCAGTTTGCAGGGTCTTTCTTCCCTCCCCCAAGCACATCCGAAAATGAGTCTTCCTTGAGAAATGTGTTGGAGAACGGATCTGTAAAGGATGTCGGAGCTCTGATGTCCTTCCTTGTAAGAGGCTGTTGCCGTAGAACAGTTTTGCTTGTGCCAGTAGTGCCAGACAAGCGATTTCTAAAATGAGGAGGTCGTCTTATTCCAATGACCTCAGGCTTAAAATTTAGAGGGCTTTCCTTTGTCTGATGGAACTGTGATACACCCTTCTTCCTCTTTTGATGATTTCAGTGCAGTATTTTGGAAATACCCTTAGTTCAGGGAAGCACACGCAAATTAGTTAGCATTCTGCATCTGGTTTCTCTGAGTTCCTTAGCTCTGCTAATTATTGGTTATCTTTTAGTGTAGAGAGTCAAGCAAATTCTTGCTGAATTAGAACAAAAATAACTGCCTTAAGGGATTCCCTCTTTGTAATCTTTTTGTGCCTGATTAAAGCATTGACATTTAAGCTGCCCATCCTCTGTAGACTGATTAAAACCGAGCCTCAAATGTTGGTCCTTCTGGTCTGGAGGGAAAGAATTCTTGTGGTGTGGTGGTGTGTTGTGTTGCAGGCATGTGCAATTTGGCCTTCTGGCCAAATAAGAATTCCTACAGCGAGATAGTTCCAGAGCTGTTGTAATATTTTTCACCTTGACAATTTGCATTTGAAAGAGCTGGAGAGTGAGGTCTCCTTTGTAAACTGTATTGTGTATTTAGCGTTAAAAGGTGATGGGATCACTTCTGCTGTTGAATGTTTACCCTGGGAGGTTTTTTATGCTCTCGTGCTTTCCCATGGCCACAAGATATTGTGGGCTATCTAGGGAGGACGTTCTACTTAAAGCTGATTTACTTCAGCTGATGTTCTTGGGGTTCTGTGTAACGGTATCCAGTTGGCAGTAGAAGTAGAAGTGGTCTTCCCAACTGCTGTAGAAGGAGTTTCTGTTCCTGTTTCCCATTTGAAGTAGGAAGGAAACTGGTAGTCCTATGTTAGACTGCTGACCTCCTGTCGAGTCTGTTTGTTACTTCCATTTGCACTGGATGGCGATGCTTCCTTCGGCGAGCTCTTCTGTAGATGCTGTTGGGGATGCTTCCTTTGGCAAACTCTTCTGTAGACACTGTTAAATGTGACTTACAAGGTGCTCAGTGGAGTCTTCAAAATGCAGTCGTACCTCCTAACTGATGGATGGTCTTGGTACAGAAATTAAGGGACGTAATCCAGCTGGCATGATTGTTACCCTAACGATCTCTGAGCTTGCGTGTTGATACCGACCGTGTCCTCCTGCGCCGTTGGGTTGCGCTCTTGGGTGGAGTTTACAGCCCAAGAGAGGGACCATGCGTTGTTTTGTTTCCCCCTGTACATATTAGCTAAAAGAAGGGGACTATTGTGTATCACAGACCGGTAGTTAACAGACGCTGTGTAACCAGAGTTAATCACAACCATGTCCTTAACAAAAGCTGAGAATTAGGGCTCTCAAATCCAGCAACTCTGGCTACGTAGAATTTGGAGATTGTTGAGTTCAGTGTCATGAACAGTTATGTTCCTTTGATTTTTTTTTTCCTAAGCTCTAGTGAAACATTTGTGTATTTTCAGGAAATAATTACATAGCTCTTGCAGTCGTGAATGCTGACATACTAAAGTGAGATGCTTTAGGAGGTCTTCCCCTCCTTTTGACACTTGTACAGGGTGCCCCAGTAAGTGCTGTGGTGGACTGGCTACTTGAGCAAGAGACCAGTACACTCCTAATGTGCTGCTTTTCAAGAAAACCCACAGCAAGTGAGTCTTAATTTTCTGTATTATTGTGTAAAATGTCTGAAGTGCAATAGCGGATCCTTCCGTTTCTCCCGGGGGGCGGGGCGGGCTGGGATCTAGACTGTATGTTCTCCATGTCCATAGTCACAAACGTGGCCAACCAGAGATGGTGGTGGTGTAATCTCTGATTGCGGCATTCTGCTGCTGGGCCCACACTCTGCCTTTCATCACCCACTTACGGATCTTCTCCTTTAATGTGAGCTGATGAGTCAAAAGCTTGAGTCTTAAATGAATGCATTGCATTGCTGTGTATAAACCAAAGTTTGATAGTCAGATTAAGTTTAGTATTAGGGCTCTTTTTCCCTTCATCTTTAGTGAGTAATCGTAGTCTTGCTCTGCGAAAGCAGAAGTCATCTTTTCAGATGAAACACTGATTTGTTTAAAAGCAGGTTTATTGTGCCGCCGTGGAGGCTGTGGCTGAATAACACTGGAAGAGCGAGGTGTTGGAGGAATCTCTGGCATGTTGCGTTACAAATTAGTGTTGATCGTGGTTTCAGAGGAATGAGAAAGTTGAGATTGGCTGGGTTTTGGGTTTATATTCAAAGGTAATTATAGCTTCTTGAATGTTTTGGCCTTTCTAAGGATGGAAAGCAGGAGAAGAGGTTTCCATATCATCTCATATACTACAACCCAACCAAAGTAGCTCATGTCTCGTGTGTAATAAATTAGTACCCGTTGGATTTAGCAGAGGTGGAGAAGGCAGCTGCTCTTGTCCGTAGTTCTGTGGACGTTGGTCATGAAGTATGTTGCTCTTTGGGAAGCGGGTACCTGGTGGGAAGCTCAGGGTTTGGAGCTAGAAATTCCTCAATAAGAACATCATCTTGTGGTTTATTCAGTCCCTGACATTACACTCCTTTGTTGTTTCTCCTAATGTTGAAGCTGTTAATTTTCTTAATAAGGATTATTCCCTTTGTATCATTGTGTCAACGATCAATTATAATTACTAGGGAAGTGCACAGGTATCTGTACCTCTGATATTTATGTTGATTTGATTTCAAACTTGAAACCTGTTAGCCTAGATGTATGAATATGTGTAATAGACTATAACTCCTCAGCTTGGATCCGTAAGCTGCTTTGTGGTTTAGTGTTGAGAAATACAAAAGTAGATCTTAAAACAGTGGCAGGGTGTCAGTTTTTAGAGTTCTGCCGGGGTGGTTTGCATGGGAGCAGTAGGGTAAATCTGGCTTGGTTTTTTTGCTACAAGTGAAGATGCGAAGAGCTACTGACAACACTCTTCTGCTTGGTAAAGGAGATATATATATATATATATATATATATATATGTATATATACACATATAAACTTGTATATCCGTATATTGGCAAACATGCATATCTGTAGACAGGCATGTTAGCGTTTCTCTGCCTGTGAAAGGATGTTGTGGCAGTAGGAGAATTTAACTGTGGGAATCTGCATTGAGAGAACTTACAACTTCTCTACGGGATACGACCTACTGGTAATTACAGTAACTTTCCTGGATTGCTCAGTTTGGTAGTGCTTGGGTACCCCAACACCAGGATGCAGGAGGAAAGATGAGTGAACATATTAGTTGTCCTCTACAGAAATTCCTTTGTCATTTCCAATGGCATTATTATGGGAATAAAATAGCTGGAGCCTGATTTTTCTTTTTTCCTCCAGTGGTTTTATTGAAAAAGCTTGTAGGAGAGCTTTACTTTTGTGTGGTATTTTATTTTTCCTGTTGTAATCTTCTCATTCTCATATTTTTTTTCTAGTGTGCTGGTGTATCATCACCAATGTTGAATGAAAACACAGACTATTTCAGTGTGGTGACTAACATCTTACTGATGCACCAAAAGGTTCTGAGACAGTTTGTAGGGCTGTGTATCCCTCTCCATTACCTGGATACTGCGTGGGTGACTTAAATTACAACATTGATAAGAAATCTCATTTAGCCTGTGCTATTATTTATTAAGCAGGACTTAATTTCCTGACAGACGCGATCTTTGCTTGCTTGAACTCACAAAGAAATATTAAATGATGCACTGCAAAATCAAAAATGTGCCATTATAAAAACAGCAATATTCTTATCCATTTGTATAAAAAAACTTGATGATTAATATGGTGGAAACAAACTGCAGGAAAGTGGTTTTTTTGCCCGTTCATCTTTCTCTGCTCGAGATACCTGTTGGACAGGAGCTGTAGTTATGGGACCTGGATGGTGATGTTTGCTGGCTGCAGAGGTCCTTTGGGCAAAGCATGGTGACAGTGAATGAGGAAAATCCTTACGATGTGGTGTGTTTGGGTCTTAAATGGGCATCAGGAGATGCTTAGTGCTGGGTTTGGGGGGTGGGAAGCAGGGAGTAATGGCTTTCAGAGTAGCACATCCTCCTGCCTTTGTATATATTTTTATTAGGTGTCTGTTTATCTACCTACTCCTCTTCTTGTATGGAGCTCACTCTGTGGGACCGCTTTGTGTTTGGGTGGATGGTGTTGCCTCTGTGCCTTCCTGCAGGACCCGTCCTGGAGCTAGTTAGGTAGACTTTAGAACAGTAAAAAAAGTTTCAGTAAAAAACTACTTCGAGTCTCCATTGTAGTGTGGAGCCCTAGTCCAAGAGAGAGGAAAGAGAACAAAACCTAGAGCGTTCTCTGCAATAAGAGGAAAGTCATAAATGGGTGACGAACTCGGACGTTAAACACGACCAAGTTGGGTCAGGACATACTCCCGAGTTGTCATTACTGATAAGCGTAGAATTGACCTTTGGATTTCATCCTCCACCTCCTCTCTCCTCACCCCCTGGTTTCTGTACCAAATTTCTTATTTAATAAGAACCTACCTTTTTTTCTTAGCGTTTTAGTGTTCTGACCTTTCTTATCACAATTCTTTTCTTTTTTTTTTTTTCTTAAAAGGAAATTTCAGGTGTTGGTACTTTCTTACCAGCTTCTCTTCAAAGAGTAGGGAGTTTCTTTGTGAATTAGGCAAGCTGGTAGTTTTGAGAGTTATGACAGAAAAGGTTTAATTGAAATATTGCTCTTTGGATGCTTGTCCTCTGGAAGGGAGCTTGTTAATCTTGACGAGTAGTCAGCCGCTTGACTAGCGAAGCGTTGATTGAACTGGAAGGCTGAAATTACCCTTTTTGCTTGTTGATTTTGGGTGACTTTTCATGAGCCTGGATAAGGAGGCTGATTTTATGGTCTTTAGTCCCTTACTGAAAAATGTTTGGTATAAAATCCTGCCCCTTGGTAGTAGATGAATTTTGGGTACTCTGAGCTTCCCATCCTGTCGAGCCCGAGGAGCTCAGTGTTTTCAAGGCAGCTTCCTTTTGGTTCTCTAGGATTGGCATCTAAGGCTGAAAGTTATATTTGAAACTAAGTAATGAGTGTCTGGGAACTGTATGGTAATGTTTCACTTGAGGATACTTCTTCATAGCTGTGCTTTTGTTCTGAGCTGTGATAAGGCCCCAACTGTGCTTCAAATATTCAAACCTCTCCGTGCCCTGCTGGCTTTGAAGCAATGACATTTGATGTTCCTGTCTCTCCAGTTCAGGGCCTTTGGTATTTCACTCTGCAAAATCAGCTTTTCCAAAGGAAGTTTTTTCTCTGGCGAAGTCAGGGTTCCAGAAACGCTGACTCGGTGTCATGAAACAGCAGTAAAAATAATATAAAATTTCCCTTCCCTCATTCCTTTATATGTTTTTCTTTCTACCAAAGTCTTCTATCAACATAGTCCAGGGTTCTTAGTTGGAAGGTGTTTATCTGTATTGGGTGTGGGGAGCTACTGGCGAGTAGAGAAACTTCTTGTTTTATTTTCATGTAGAAATACTTTGCTTTTTTTATTTACAGAAGTATTCTGCTGAATGGAGGTACTTAAACTCTAACAGTGACTCTTGGGTCTGTGTTTGTAAACAAGATCTGGCTTTTTTAGATGATGTTGAGGATACTTCTGTTTCCAGGAGTGGAATCTGAAGGCTGTGCCTGTAGCCCTTGTGTGCACGATACAAGGAAATAGAAGGAAATACTGTGTAAGGAAATGGTAATGGCTTCATTGATAGAATTGCTACTTTTGCAGGAAAAAAGAAAAGGTAAAAATGCAAGTGTGCAAATGTTGTTTTTTGCAGACTGTCAGAAGTAAAAGCCAGATTTTAGTTTCCTGTTTGTGGCCATACTGTTATTAACTGATGCTGCCCATTGTAACCGCTTCCTGGATTTACAAAAGAGTGAAGTCCCTTCTTATCTCTTTTACTCTGTTTAAAGATACTGTAATAACTAACTGTTTTTGGGAAAAAAACAGTATCTGTCATCTGTATAGTTAAATGTGAAGTTTAGAGTTTAGGAAGAAGTTCTGTATCATGGTCATACCATGGTCCATAACTGTCTGATGGCCAAATGCACCAGGAGGCCGTGGACACGTGAAGACTATAATTCTAAGAAATCAAGTTCTTGGTCATTAGAAGCTGTTCAGTGGATCGGGTGCAGGGAATCCTGTGTTACAAAATCATAATAAGTGATTTTTAGCCAGGTCCTAAGAAAACTCAACATTGCTCAAGATGCCTGTAGCAAGTGGAACTGGCAACTGTGTGCAAAGAACTGTCACCTGGTACCACAGAGGAAAACTTCTTTATGTAATACATGCTATTTTTTTTTTCCCTGAATAATGGAATATGGCTCTGAAGCGGCTGAACCAGTTTAGTTTATCCAAATGTTATTGGGCGCAGTCTCAGGCAGTGATTTAAGATCATGCAAGAGTTTGCTGCCAGTGCGTTTTATGATAAATACTTTAATTAGGCTTTTTGCATTCATGGTATTTCTTATATGGCAGGATGACGCTTTGCTCCTTATGAGCGGTGCTTAAACTATGGCATTCTCTGCAAGATACTGTCTTGGAGTCTTTTGAGAACATTGTCGTTCATCTGACTGACTAATCCATCCCTTCTCCTCCCTAATGGTGCCTCAATGCTTGTATTTCATTTTATTTTATTTTTTTTTTTTAAAAAAAGGCCTGCAGCTAAACAGGAGGCTGTTGTAAAGGGGATTGTTGCTGTCGCTGTGCTCTCCGGCTCTAGGTGAAGAGTCCTGTGCTCGTGTTCTTTTGCATGAAATTTTACACTTTAATAAAAAAATCAAAAGTTTATGCTGCTGAACAGGCAGAGTAAAGGATGAAGATGGAGGAGTTGCTTTCTGGTTCAGCTCAGCATCTTCCTTTTAGCCAGGGGACCACACGCTGCGCTGTGCACATTTAAAGGGAGCAGATTTTGGGGCTTCTCCTGCAGATTTTGTGGGGGTGATGGTGTGTTGTCACCTGGGTGTGTGTCACCTGGCCCCGGGGCTGGAGGTTGGGCTGCTTGAACCAGCACTGCAGAGGTCAGTGGCCGTGCTATACAGAGATCTGCTTATGTAAAACGTGGATGGGAGAACTCCAGCGTGTTTCTGTGTTTTTATTTCTGGTGTTACATTATCAGGAAAGAATTTGGGAGGACTATTTTTACAATTGGCTTTAAACAGGGAATAAAGGGAACAGTGCGGATTCCAGCCTTCGATGAAGTAACAGGAAGGGAAGCAATGAAAACCATAAACCGTGCTGAGTAACATTTCCTCTCTTCTGCTACACCCCCCTAAGGGTGACAAAGTCTTTATTGAGCCCGACAGGATTCGCAATAAAAGATGCATTCAGTCTGTGCGAGGAGCCTGCTGAATCACGGGGAGCCGGCCACGGCAGCAGGCTGGAGGGAAGCCTACACAACCTGCTCTCCGGGCTCCAGGAATTCCTCCTGTTTGCTTTCCTGACACGGAGGCACTTTAAATAACAAATTCAATACGGAGAAATTCAGCTGCTGTCCCCAGAGCCTGTTAAAATCCTTGTCCTGATACCAAGTGAGTGCTTGATTCTGCTGAAGTTTGTTTCCAGCCTTGTTTCTGGGTTGGCCTTTTCTGGCCAGAGCACTGAAGGTAAAGCAGCGGCTCTCAAATAAATAGAGAGTTTGGGGCACCCTTCAACTATATCGCTTCGTTTCCTGGAAGATTTTGCCCCATCCCTGGAGTGGTTCAAGACCAGGGTGGATGAGGCTTTGAGCAACCTGGTCTGGTGGGAGGTGTCCCTGCCCAGGGGACCTTTAAGGTCCCTTCCAACTCTAACCATTCTGTGATTTTGTACCTGATGTTGTCTTGAATGTCAGTGGAATTCAGGAAGCTGTTACCATGTGGATTAGCTGTTCCTTCAAAGGGAGACGTGTGTGTCTGTTGCTTTTAAAGTATAGTATCCAGCTGAATCTCTATCAGGTCTTTAGTGAACCAAATGGTTGAGGTTGGCAGGACCTCTGGAGGTCACTGGGTCCAACTTCCCTGCTCAAGCAGGGCCACCCAGAGCCAGTTGCCCAGGACTGTGTCCAGATGGCTTTAGAACATCTGCAAGGACAGAGATGTCACTGTCTCTCCGAGCAACCTGTGCCAGTGCTTGGTCACCGCCCAGTAAAAAAGCATTTCCTGACGTTCAGAGGGAACCTCCTGGGTTTCAGTTTCTGCCCGTAGCCTCTGGTCCCGATACTGGGCACCACTGAAGAGAGTTACTGAGTTATTACTGAACACTTTAGAGAATATTAACATTTTTTTGTTCGCTCTGAAGTGTATAAAACCTGCATCCTGGCAGCTGTCTGGTCTTACCTTGGAAAAAGCGGGAATGCACAATCCCACCAGCCGTCCTTCTCGCTCCCTTAAGGAGCAGGTTCCCGTGTGTGAGCCGGGATAGCCGCCTGGCCAGCCCGAGTGTACCTTCTCCCAGCAGGAATTAAATGTGTTTGGGGCGGAATTGAGAGACAGGTTCTGCGTGGCTCTTCGGGATGGTTTGCATGCGAGAGCAATCTGGCTGGAACTTGCTGACACAGCTCTTTCTCACACGCGGCTTTGAAGCGCTGGTGCTGCTGTGCCGGGTTCTGCTCCTTTCTTCTTCCCTCTGCACAACTCGGGACTGACGGTGAATAACACCTGCTGGTTGGCATCCTTTGAGACCCCTCATTTATTCTTCGGCATGTTAGGATGTCTAAGAAGTTGGAGCCTGTGGGACCCAGAAGCTGGAAGGAATCTACTTAATGGGGGAGTCCTGTCCCAGTGCAGGGACATTCCTGCCACCCAACGTACCAGGCAGTGGGGATTTATGGTTTCCTCAGCTTCCCAATACCTCACTGCAATCGCTGAGGATGGCTCTTTATGGATTTATCAGACTTGACAACTATGAGGTCATTTTGGAATGATTTACTCTCTTTTCCTTAGAAATAGAACAGATTTCCTGCTTAGTGTTTTAATATAATCCTGTGTTACTGGGACACCTGGCTGGGGTCACAGCAGGTTTTCATTTTATGTTTATCAAGAGCAAAATTGCATTTGATGCAATCGTTTCGTCCTCGTTCCAGAGCATCGCACTGCTGCTGCCAGATTTTCACACTGCGGGGGAATTTGTCTTGGACCTTATTTTGGGTTTACAGCGTGTGGATGCGGTTTGTGTGGATTACAGCTGCACTGGCTGGAGGAGTTGTTGGTTGGGGAACCTTATATTCAGAACTCCGTACTCCACACCAGCCTCGTTCCATTGGATCCTTAATTCCAAACTTTCACAAGTTGCTCCCCGGATTAAATGTGAACAATTTGGAGAGAAAAAGAGTGAAGCAGAAAGGAAAGATACAGACTCACAAACTTTGCTCCTCGTCAGTTCAGAGAGGAAGGATAAACTCCTTATTGAGGGTGGACATTGAATTGTGAAAAGTTAACTCAAACTTCAGAGGCGGCTGCATAAATCACTTTAGCCTGAGGGCACTAGTAATCTATGCTTCAATAAGTTTCCTGGATTAATAAAAGGGTCCCCAGGCCGGTGTATTCCCTGCTGAAGCAAAGGTGGCCACAGGGGCAGGGGGTTGTTTCCGGCAGCGCTTGGTGCTTCTGCGCTTGTTCGGAACCATCCAGACCTTTGGCTGTCTTTAGAAACGATGCTGCTAACGATACTAACGACGATCACCACTTCTCCAGCAATTTTGACCTTTGATTATAGTCTCATGATGACTTTTTTGGCTGACTTTTCACTTACTTATTTCTAGAAGTTATGTATTGGCAAATAAGAAATTCACTTTTCACCATCCTTGTAAAAATCGGAAGTAGCGAATTATTTTCACATAAAGGTGTCTTGGGATAAATGGGTGATGGCAGCAGTTACCTGGTTTGCTTTTGTGTGGTGAGTTTCCAGTTGATGCTTCTGGTGCTGCTTTTATTTTTCCCTTATTCTACCGTTGGGGTGTCTTGTGGTAATTACAGGAGTCAGCACGTGGCAGGGAAAAGGAGAAGTGGGCTGGTTGTTCAAGTGGCTCTTTTCATAGTCTGTCGGGAGGAGGATGTTACCATAAAAGAAAGCTGATTTATACAACATTAAGTTGTTACTAAAATCTCCATGTTTTCACACCGCCTTTGGTTTAGCAGCTGGTCAAGCTTTGTGCTGGAAGGATGTGTGCGTCGGGGGTGATAAAAAGCTGCTGGTGAGAGGAACTGGGGCTACTGGTATATCGGTGCTGGGCCACGCTTTCCCTGTGGCCGGCTTTGGCGATAACGGTGCCAGCCACAGAGCCATCCCTTGATTTCTGCTCTTCTGTCTAAACCCAGGCTATTTTATCTGGTATTTTCTTTCATGTGGAGAATATGGAGAAACGGAAAAATGAAGGAGGAGTGGAATCTGTAGCCACAGCATTCACATCTTGGCTCTCTTTAGTCTAGAAAACCTCCTTCCCAGCAAGATTAACAACTCCTGCCTGCTCCTCTCCTTCCCTCGGCTCACCGAGCTGCGATTTTAGCTAGTTGGATGGAAAATGTGAGTTAATTTCTTAAATGTGATTGAATTTTCTTAAATAACCCAGGCAAGGTAGTTTTCTGTCAAAGATTGAAGACTATGTGTGGGCACACCATTGGAAGGTGGATACTGTGCTTTAGGTACAGCTATTATTATCAGCTGAAAAGTTCTGAAGATAACGCTTATAAAATAAAAGAATTTTGACCTTGAGCTCTAGTTTAGAGCATGCGGAGAAATTATTTGTCATCAATAGTTGCGTTTCGCTTGGATTTTGGCAGAAATGAGTATGTAAAGAGATTCTAGGGAAGGGTGTCTGAAGGGTCTGTAACTCTCCAGCCAACACGTTGTGTTACAGCGCTGGTTGTTGCCCTTTGGCATCGGCCTTTTATAGCCCTTTCTTTTCGTAGTGGGCGTCGGGGAAAATTATCTCTACCCTTTGTACTGTGGTTATGTGCTTGCCTGCTGTTTATAACTGCTGGGGCAACGTACATCTATTTTTTTTTTTAAATAACCAGCTTCTAATCCTACGTTCAGTTTTCTAAAGCTTGAGACATGAATACTTTTATGGGTTTTTTTGGGGGGTTGTGTCTGTCTTGAGGTGGCCACAGGGCCTACCCCTCGCTGCCTCCAGCTGCGCAGGGCTTAAAATGATGATCCTTGCTTGCAAAAATACAAAATGAGACTGTAAATGTAGTCTCTCAGGCATAATTTCAGTGCTATTATAAGCCATTTATTCTTAAACGAGATGGGAGTAATGGAAGAAACTTCGTAAGATATGATTGATGGGAAATTTTCCTGTTATTAGGGAAAACTGGGCTAGCTAAGGTGTACATAACGTGCCTGGTTAGATTTGAAGTGGCATGTGGGGTGGAGGAGGAGTTTCACCAGGCTCACTGTAAAGGATCTATTTAAACAAACAAAAAAGACCTGTAAAACCCATCGGATGGGTACACTGGGCAGACTGGAGGAAAGGCAACCCACAGATCTTCCCAGGATCTGTGATCAGCATTACCTCTTGTCCTTGGTGGTTCCCCAGAAAATCACCTGCTCTGCTTAATTAAGAGAGGGGATTGCTTTAAAAATCAGTTACTTTTTGGAAGGGTGTTACAGATCCTGATTTAAAACAGTGTATAGAAACTGATGCATGAGTAGGAAAGATCTCCAGCCTGTTGAAATGTCACCTGGCCGGGTAGTGAGCGATATGATGCTACTTATTTAATTTATCACCATTAAAGCAGTAATAGTGGCTGGAGTTAAATGCCTCCTGCTGGGGCGGGGGAAGAGGAGGCTTTGCCTTCCCTTTGCTGGGGCTCAGCTCTTCTCTCCACCGCCCCACATCTCAACAGCCTGACTCTGAGCTGAGGGATGCTTTCCAGGCATGAATCCCTTTAAACACATGTTTATCTCTTTAATTTACCGACTGTTTATTCATCAAGCTCCTAAATAAGCCTGATGGGTTGGTACAATAGCCCTGTTGGGGGGCTGCTGGGCTACGGGGGGTGCAGGAGATGGTCCATGCTGGATTAACCTCCTCAGGGGCTGTGCTCTCTGGAGTTGTAGAGAATAATTCTCAAGTAAGGATGTGGTCAGTTTTCGTAGGCACAGCTTCAAACTTTGTCATTAAACATGAATATGTTTACAGTTCTGCTTTTGGTTTTCTGTAACTCATGAAAACAGAGCTGCTAATCTAAAACGTATTTTAAAGACATGTTGTTATATCTTAGTCTCGATTAAATTGTGTAAAAAAATGTAGGAAATGTTAGAAAATGTAGGGAAGTGAGTATAGAAGTAATGAGTTGGGAAGAGTGAAACATTTAGCTTTCCATGTTTAATTAGAACACCAAATACTAACTCCCCCCGGCTGCCTGGTAGCCCCGCATCTGGAGGAGTTGGGAGCATCCACCGCTCCCATCCTGGTGGACCTCCAGCTGGAGGAGGCAGGAGAACGGAGCACAGGGGGGTTATTTCAATTGTGAAAATTCTTTAAGTGCTACGATACTACACAGTCGGAGGATGTTTTTGCCACATTCCTGTGTCTAAGGTTTTCTGGTGGTGAAGTCAGGCAGTTCCCAGCCCGGGAAGGGGAAGAGCTCAGTAACGGGGCTCACACGGTGCCTCGGGTGACCCTCGGCTGCTGGGTCGCTCTTGGGTGTTTCACCAAGAAAGTCAAGTTTGTGGCAATTCACAGCTGGAGGATTAAAATGAGATTAGACTGCGTGAAACGGATGCTTCATAAATATCTATGTTAAGCATTCAGACCTTCTGTTTAATTTTCATGGGTTTTGGTAATGACATTTAAAAAAAGAAATAAAAATCAGATTTTTATTGGTTTTATATGGCCCGCAATTATGTATGACCTTTCATTTGGTATAACACTTTATATCCGTTATATTTCTAAACATTGACTATTAAGCCAAAGAACTTTTCTAAAGTAAATCCATTGTAAATTCTGAGGCTCGCCTTTCTACTGATTTATCTTTTGTAAACACTGTATAAACGCAGCACTTGAAAATTCAGACCGTATTTTCCAAGGCTGAGCTGGGGAGCCTGCTCCGTGGTATATAATGATTTTGTTGTGTGCGTATTTAACGTGAAGAACCCACCTGTTTGGGATAGTAAATTAAATGATGAATAGCCCTAGTGAGGTTTTTTTTCCCCCTCGCACATGGTCTGCACCAGCAGCGCAGGTATTTTTGTGACTGAAGAGGATCCCTGTGCAGTGAGAAGTTGAAACAGCTGTCTCTCCTAATTACAGCTTTCATGGAAAGTCCAATTTTTAAAGTGAAATAATCTTCATGTCTTAATAGTGTTGCTTCAAAAAAGTTGTTTGTTTCTGCGGTCGCTGATGGATGGTGCTGATGTGGAGCTGAGTCTCTGAGTCTTAGTAGCAGGAGGTGGGAGACAAATCTAAAATTCATTGTTTTCATCTTTGCCAAAGAGCATTTTGGGCTAATGTCTTATCTTGCCCTCCTTCAGGGGCTGGGCTGAGTCAGGGAGGCAGCAGGATGGAGCGGAGTTCGTAGCAGGGCTACCCATTAGGTCTGAGGCAGACATAAACCAGCATTTTCTCTCTAAACGTAACGTTTTTACTCTGAAAAGGGTGGTTCTCTGCGCCGCATGCAGAGGCTGGACGATGTGGTTTAGGTTTTCTCCAGGGTTCTTGGCTAGTAACAAACAGATTTGTTAAAATTTGCTCTCTAAAGAGGTGTTAGAAGGTTTCAACGTTTTTTGACCTTGGATGAACAGGACTCTCCTATGTGGCTTATTCCACGTGTTGCTTGGTGCTACGTCCACTCATGTAAATAATACTTTCAGAGATATTTATAATAAATCTTTTTCAGGGACATGTTTTTGTATCAGTTGGTCTTCGCTCTTTTAGCTTCCACAGCTGAAGTGCAGCCAGGGTGCTTCAAGTCCCCTGTGTCCTGACCTATCTAATAATTTGGGCTTTACCTCTAGAATTCTGTCTCCTGAGTCTGTGTGACTTATTGCAGAGTCTGCGAAGGAGATGCTGAGGTGATGAGATGCTGTGAATGATGTTGCTCATGTCTTCTTTTTTTTTTCTCTCTTCTTCTTTTTAGGACTTAAATACTATCTATTCTTTCCTTCATGGACTGGACATACTCTCACATTTCAGGGAACATCAGCTAAGGTAAAGTACCTCCAAAGGCACAGCTCAACTGGTGTCTGTGACTGTATTTTCGTGGAGATGAGCAAAGCTTTTGTCCGCCCGCGCTTCGAGGTGACAGAGCCTTGGCCAACTCCGTTGCTGAGTTAAGTCATTGCAATAACATGACATGGCATCTAAACTAATTAGCTTTGCTGAGAATGAAGGCAGAGCTTACTCCCAAAGTCTACAAAGGACCGTGTAGACTGTGCCCTGTGGTAACTCCAGATCACAAAAGCTTTTCAAGGCTTCAGACATTCGGATGAGCTCAGAATACAGAAAATGGAAGGCCAACAAAGCACAAAAAGTGCGTTGGAAGTATCTGAGTTCCTTCAGTTCTGTTGCTATGGGTAATTCCAGTGTGTGGGAGTGATTTAAACACTTAGAGAACATGCTGTATATTATCTGTTTGGATAATGAAGAACACTGCAATAATTTGAATTTTATGGTTAGGCACATCCTTTGTTTAGAACAAAAAAAAGAAGAGTTGAATTTGAGGTCTTAGAGCCTTAAAGCGAATCTACTGAAATGTAGTGATTAATGGCTTATAATCTTTGGGGATTAAAATTGAAATTAAATTTCTCCTCCTCCCTCAGAATAATGTCATCAAGTGCCCGCTATGAGAGGTACAAGGGCAACCAAGTTCTCTTTTGGTAAGTACATATCTCTTGTTGGGGGTTCTTCAGCAGAAGTGTAAGCAAACCCAGTGTTTCGTGTGCTGTAATAGATTTCTTGCTTTTCCTGTAATTGTAAACATAACTTTATAAGGTTTAAGCCTGGCCAGAGCGGTTAAAAGCTTTGACGGGAGGCGGCTCTGACAGTTGGGTGCTGACCCTTGAGAAGCGCCCATGAGTGAACATCAGGGCTCCCGTGGACACCCGGGGGTGTCTGTGCACTCACAAGAGGAGCACCAAAGCGGGTGGTGACAGCTCAGTAGGTGGCACTCTTCCCCTGGCACTGGCACTGCCTGCCTTGGAGGAGCATCCTGTATCCGAGGAAAACGCTCTCTCTCCTTTTACTTCAAATTGCTAGAATTAGTATTTTACCTTGGAGTTCTGTTTAGGTTCCTGCTGGGAGGAAAATATACCTTTTTTTTTTCTTCATGTTTTAGCACTGGTTATGGTGTGTTTATCCTCTCAGAGTTAACACTCGCTGTGTAAGGCACACCTTCCAGTACTCAAGGCTGAATCAGTGAGGTGCCACCTAGGAGTGGCTGTGTGTGACAAGGACCTGTTGTGGCAGTACCAGGTCGATGGGTACATGTGGGATTTTGTACCGGAGGATGAAGGTGATGCTCGGCTGTGGCTGGGAAGCATCAGTGCAGTGTTCTAGGCAGGGGCAAAATCTGCTGTAAAAGACGGTGATGTCTGCACGGACCCAGGGGCTGGAACCTTGGCAGGTCCCTGTCCCCCCATCTGGGGTCAGGTGGCACAACAGGAGACAATGACTGTCCGTGTAGAGTTGTTAATTGACTTTAGCATGCAATAAAAATGCCCCTGTATCTGTACCTTTATGTACACTTTCACTGCAATGAAATGTTTTTACTGAAAACTAACAATTTCATTTTAATAAAATACATTTTCAAGTTGGTTTAAATGTGGAATTGCAAGGTATAAGAAACATTCTGGATGTCAGTCTTTCAAAAAAAGTTATTTCTTGGTAGCATTCAATGCAAGTTCTTAGGTTTCCAGTCCACATGCCGAACCGGTGGGTGGTAGATCGTTATTTTACTCCAATAACATTTTTGATAATATATTTTTGAGTTGCTGTAAGAAGAAAGTAGATACTGATGATTTTCTTTTCTTATAGCTCAGAAACTATTGCAAGATGCTGGTATATTCTGCTTTCTGGCTCTGTGCTCATGAAGGATTCCATGTTTTTACCACCTTGCAGGTATGTAAAGTTGTTGTAATAACTTAAGGTTAGATCTCTTTTTTTTTTTTTTTTAATAAATGCTTTCTTATATGTTGATGTTACTGTGAATTCTTCACAATTTTACAATAGTTCTTTTTCATTTTGTTTTCTAAAGTTTGATAGTGGAAGAAATGTTCTGCTGATTTAATTTCAATTCCCTTTCACTTTTCCTGCATGTGGAAAATTCTGAAATCCTGCACTCCTTTGGCTTTTTAAGCTTAGAAGAGGATTTGTAGTTAAACTTGTTGACTTGGGGGCTCTTTTTAATTTTTTTTTTCACTTTTTTGAAGTGCCCTATAACAGTGGGATAAACTTACTTTCCCTGGTCTGAAAACTTCATATAACATTTTTAGTTGAGGGAGCTGTGTGGTCACTGACCACCTACAGGTTATTTTCATATGAAACAGTGCCTTGGATAACTTAGTAGTATTCTTTTATGACAGTAATTAGCACCATTTTAATTTCATTTGAAGTAATATTTAATGTTATGCATTATTCCTTGTCCCCAACCAAGCTCCTGTTTATGTGAGTCATTCTGAGAGGAGGCTTAAATACAGGTCTGTGAGGAAACACAACATTGTCTTCATTCTCACTGCCTCAGGTGGTACCGAGCTGTTCTTTTCCATAGGAAACACAACTAAGCTGTTTGTTTCTGTGTGGTTTTTTTTTTTTACTTAAGCTGTAACAGTGAAAATGACCCATAATATACCATTAGGTGTAGATCATCTTTGCAGTACGGGTTTGGTGGGTTTTGTTTTGTGTTTTTTTTTTTTTTTTTGAAAACTGTCTATTTAATGTTTATAACACAGTAATTACCTGAATTGATTGTTGATTGGGGTTTTTTTTGCTTTTTTTCTTGGTTGTTGTTGACTTCTTGTTTTGGTTTTTTTTTTTTTGAGGGGTGTTTAGAATCACAGAATCATCTAGGTTGGAAGGGACCTTTAAGATCATCTAGTTTCTTTGGGTTTGTTTTCTTTAGAAAATTTCTTGCTGAAGTTTGGTGTTGCTCTGTGCTTTGGTTTTTAGAAAATAATGCCCAATGACCTTTGGCAATATTATTTTCTGCAATGGGAAAAAAAAATATGTGAGTTTAAAAGAAGATACGGAGGACATTTTTCCATGCAAAGAATTAATCTTTGTCTGACAAAGAACTCAATGCCATGCTC
>VXAK01008286.1:276873-298793 GCA_013399435.1 Arenaria interpres
ACTCAATGCCATGCTCTCTGTGCCTAATGAGATATGTTCCTATACCTGTATAATATTAGGGAAATAAACATTATGGAAGAGTACATTTTTTAGGATATTGATTTATTATATATATATATTGCTATATATATATTGCTTCTTTATATCCACAGCAGGAAAGCGATGGGCAAGTGTAGGGAATGAAAAGAAAACCACGCTTGAAGGGTTCTGAGATGCTGAAGGGAATGGAGACATCCTTCCAGCCAGTTAGGTTTTTGGTGGACTTAAAGCCAACCTGTTTGATTTGTTAAATATGGCATAAATATGTCAACATTTCTATGAGCGGAGGTGAGTGAGGCTGGGGAGAGGTGTTGTCTGTGCAGAAGTGGCGTAGGAGAGTGGTGGTGGCTTTGAAATGTCCTGGGGGAAAACGAATGAGGACCAAAATAGAATCCTTAATGTGAGGAGGGTGATAACTACCAAGGATGAGAATTTTGCCTTTGATGTGGAGACCTCCTAGTGCTTGGAAAAGGTGAAGAATCAGGTTTGAGTAACTGTTGTTCTGGAAGAACTGGGTAGAGGGAGGCTCTTAGTAAAACAGATAATAGTGAGCAAATGGGTTCTGGTTTGAAGCTCAATCCGTGTATAGCCTTCATAACACCCCCCACTCCTCAGTTAGTCCTTTGTAGCATTGACATAGAATCATAGAATTCTCTAAGTTGGAAGGGACCATTAAGTTAATCTGGTCCAACCATCAATCCGACACTGATAAAACCCATCGCTAACCCAAGTCACTCAGCACTATGTCAACCCTGCTGTTAAATCCCTCCAGGGATGGTGCCTCAACCACTGCCCTGGGCAGCCCATTCCAAGGCTTAATAACCCTTTCCGTGTAAACATTTTTCCTAATCTCCAATCTGAACCTCCCCCGGTGCAATTTGAGGCCGTTTCCTCTTGTCCCATCGCCTGTTCCTTGGGAGAAGAGGCTGACACGGTAATTTCAATTTTATGTTTGTTCTCTAGAGCATTTGACAAACACTTCACATTTAAAGAACTTTAGGGTTCTTTTCAGGGAATACTAAAACAGTTTTTTAGAAAATGTGAGAAGCAGGATATCTGTGTTTTGTAGTTAGAGGAAGCTGATTTCCTGGGCAATAGGGGGTTTCAAGGCCTCCTTTTCTTGTAAAGTTGTTGTTTTTAGTCTATTTTATTTGGCAGTCATTCTTCAAAATTCAGGGTTGTGTTGTAAACTAACTGCCTAGAAAATTTTGTTTAATAATGATATGAGAAACTGCTGTTAGAATTGATTGTTAGTGAGATACTTTCAGTCTCCATAAATAAGACTGGAAGGTAATGATGATTTACTGTTTCCTGGTACCTTCTCGCAATGCTTGTCATTTTTCTGTCGTTTGCCTCATGATTACCTCGACAGATGGGAGGAGACTTAGGCAACTGTAAAGTTAACCTGGTTCGGGTGTTCTTCTCTTTCATTCCTTGTTTCATCCACTGTGCACCGTTTGGTGGTTTCAAAGTCAACAGAGCTTCAGGGAAACCTTAACTTTCTTCTGCAGATCTTTTTGAAATAAAATATTCTGTAGGTTCAAACCTAAAAGAGACGTAGCCCCGGGGAAGCGTAAGAAGGTGGGCAGGGAAGAAGCAGATCAATCAGTAATATCGGGTACAGAGATGGCATAACCTTGATTCCCCCACTGCCTGGAGAATGGATTTGTCAATAGATTTGGCACAGGAGGATAAGAATTTGCGTCTGACATGAAAGCCATGGCGGGAACAAAAGAACAGGATTGACGGATTTTCTGGAAGGAAAATCATGTCAGCAAGATGAGCCAGCTTTGTCTTAACCTTGCTCGTTAATCAGGATAATTCAAGTGAATAGGATATTCGAAGGAGATTACTCACAGCAAGATTAGCCGTAGGAAATGCAGCGAGGGCCTGGAGGAACTTCTGAAGCCAATTATGTGGATGGCAGCCTCCTGCAGCTGTGAGAATTGAACCTCCAAGGGGAAAATACAAAGTCCTGAAACATTCAAGATATGGTCATAATAAAAACAAACACTTCTCTTTCCTGAGCCCTTCCAAGAAATTCACGAACTATTTCCAGAATCTCACAAGCGGAGAAAACTGGAATCATTGTCCTATTCAGGTTTGTGTTTCTTGGGTAAAACCACTTACTTCATCCAAAATGGACTCATGGTTGAATTGTGGTATCTTTTCACAAGAGTTCAGACACATCGACTCAATAAACCATTTCTCTTCCTATTCTCTGGTAAAAGGAGAAGGCGCAAATGCTTGGATCAAGAAAAGTGTCATAGTGAAAGAGGAACTTCAGTCTTGCGTTATGAACAGTGGCCTGGGTTGAAATTATTTTAGCTTGGTGTTTTTTTTCTTTAAAGTTAATATTTTTGTTTATAACAATATTGTAATATATTTTGAAACTTACTTTGACAATTACTAGTGTTTCAGTCTTTTCTATGGGAAGAAGTACCGCAGGCACAGAAAATGGTGTGTTGTTACCGGCCCGGCAGTGTCGGTGAAGAAGAGTGCGGGGTTAAAGATGTGCAATTTGCACAACTTAAATTTCTTGTATTTTAGATATCTTTAAATTTTAATGTATGTAGCTTTGTTTTCAAGTATAATTATACCTTGAATGCAGCAGTAAAAGGGATATGGTTTTAGATGATAAAACCTATAGTGCTGTTTTCCGTGAACCCTTGTGAATTGGTGCTGAGGGCTCCTGTGTTCCCAGTTCCCACCAGTAAAAGCTGTGCTGGTATTTGTCTCCCACTGATCCTCCCTTCCATTTAACTTAAATCCTGCTCTCTGCTTAGCACATACCTGCTGCATCCCAGCTCTGGCCCAGTGCTCCTTGGCCTCTGCTCTCCTTCTTTCCTGTCCCCATCCCAGTCTCTCCCGTTTGAGTCCTGCTGGTGGGATATCCCTTTTTCTAGATACCTGTGTGTGCCCATCCACGGCTGGCAAACAAGAAACATTATTTTTTTTTTAAAGAAACTTGCTGTTGCCCATACGATTCTGAATTGTGGTGCTGGCTGAAAGAATTGTAATTTAAATCTACGGTTTGTGTGACTGAAAATTGCAGAGGTCTTGGACGATACTCCATCAATGTGTGTTTGCTTCAGACTTCAAAGCTCTTTGCGACTGACTGTTGCAGACTGTTTTTCTGCTTTCAAGACGACAGGGTTAGGCTCACATCCCTGTGCTTATCGCCACCAGAGAGATTTTTATCCTCACCGCTGGGTAGAAGCAGCGGTTATTCAGTGCATCTGTGGCTCTGGATGAGGTGCTGGGCTCCCTGGGTGGCTGTAACTTGCAGCATCGTCTGACAGCCAGTGAGTAATGCTGTAATACACCTTGGGAACGCTAATAATACATGTGTTTTGTAAAATTAATTAATTCAGATATGGGTGTTCATACTGAAACTCTCCTGGCAGCGCTAGTGCTGTGATGAAAATGCTCAGAGGAAGAAGGGGACGTGGATGAGAAGAGGCAACGCAGCAGCGAGAGACCACGTGTCCCTGGTCATCTTTTTTGACATGGATCAATCTTCTCAGAAAGCCAAAAGAGTAGAAAATGAAGAAAGGCTTTATCCAGACCTGTCCCAGCTAAATGACCAAATAGTCTCGTCCACAATTCCACCCCCCCCAGTAACTTCCTCATGTTCAGAATTTCTTACAGCCCCTCGGAGGCTTTCTAGAGTGCAGGGGATGCTGATCGCGCCACAGAAATCGGGGGGGTTTATTCATTGGCTAAACAAACAAAAAAATAATCCAAGAGATGTGAAATCGGAAGCAAAGGGTAATGTGTGGTTTGTTTATATCTCAAATGTAATTTTATTAAGACGGTGTGATCCCACGGCCTGGAATAGCTGCACAGCTTCACGGAAAGCGGTCGGTAGGATGCAGGCTGCCTCAAAGCAGCATCGTGTCCGGCGCGTAAGGTAATTAACGCAGACAGCTTGAGTCTGCAGCCTGCAAATCGTGTGGCTGGTTCTGCAGCCTCCAGAATCGTTCCAAATTACAACTTTCAGCAAGCTTGAGAGAGAAACCTGCTCGCTCTTGTTGTTATTGAGAGCTAATGCAAAAATGGTTTTTGATGACTTGAGCATTAATCGAGATCGGTATTTTGTGTTCAGCCACGTATCTTGTGGTTTCAGGTTTCCTTTAAACCGTTTTCTGATGGAGTTAAGTGTTCTGATATTTTTATAATTAAGTTACTTTGCGATGCTCAGGGCTTGCAGAGCAAACAGTATCTTGAAAACTCCATCACCTGCATTTGCTGAAACTTTAAGTCTGCAAACCTGGAACTTTTCCCCATCTCCTTGCTGTGGTTTGCAACTGGAGCGGATTTGGGGCCTCTCAGCAGTTTGTGGTGCGATGGGAGATGCTGCTCCCCGGGCTCCTCAGGGCTCCGCGTGCAGATTTTCCCCTCTTTGTTACTTCCCAGCCAACGACAACAAGTTTAAGTGTAAAATCGCGCTTTGAGAATATTTAGATTGAGATTTAATAATACTAATGGCTGGTCCAAGCCATTCATACTATTCTTGTATCGTACGTTCAGTGGTAGCTGGATGGATTTAATCTTGGGTCTGGGCAAGGAGAGGAAAAATGAAATGCTTTTCAAATTAAGGGTAAGCCCTGACCTGTGGGGGGAAAACAAACAAACCCAAATCCTTTTCATCTGTTAAAAAAAGCAACCAATCATGCCCATTTCTCATGCAGCCTGGTCTCTTCCAGGTCCAGCTGTGCACTTGGATGCAAAATGGTTTTGCACTGGTGAAACCCAGCCAGGTTACTGGGTGCGTGGGGTCACAGGTTCTCTTCCCAGTGGCAAAAAGTACAATTTATCTTTGTCTTTATGTTCCTAAAAGCAGCCTGACAGGCAGCCTGAGAGACAAATGAATTCATAAGAACAAAATAGCTGCAAAAAATGGCAAACCTTTTTGTTTGTTATACTGGTAAACTGGTATTTCAGTGTCCTCTCCCAGTCCTACATGAAATACAGCACCAAGCATTACTGCAGAGAGCATTATCCTCCATCACAGGGAACTCCGTGCATTATTGATACCAACTTTTACCACCAGGAGAATGTTATGAGTTTGTAATTCCCAGAAAATACAGAACAAATCTTCTGGTGCCTGACGTCTCGTCACTGGAGGCTTTCATGCGTGAAATATCTGAAAATACTGTTTCAGGACGCTGTAGAATGTGGTGAATTTGAAGATGCCTGCTAATTAGCGTTCAGACAAGTAATAAGGCATTCAGTCTCGGTCTCCATCTGTTTGTAGGCTGAAAGCTCTTCAGGACAGGCTGTGTTTTTTACCTTTTAAAGTATGTACTGGATTTTGAGTAAATAATGAGAAACCATCGGTGATGAATAATTTCAGCATATTGATATCAAGAAAATCTCAAGTTAAATGACCATTAAATTACCATTCCTGAAATTTGTCAGTCATGATATTCCAGATGTATTTTCAGCACCAAATACTCAGGTCACTGAACAGCTGGGTATTAAGCATTTCTAAACATTTGTGTTTAGAAAGCAGTAGGTGTTTGTGTACATCCTGTTTAAGGAACTACTTTATTATGTTCAAAATAGGTTATGTTGGAGGCTTTTCGAATTGTTTTGCTTTGCAAAAGTGAGGTTTGTTACAACAGCTCCGGTGCCTTAGAAGTTTTAGCGCCTTCCAGTATTTTGTGGATGAGAAGCTCAACATGAGCCAGCGGTGTGTGCTGGCAGCCCGGAAAGTCAACTGCATCCTGCTCCACATCAAAAGAAGCGCGGCCAGCAAGTCATGGGGGGGTGATTCTACACCTCTGCTCTGGTGAGACCCCACCTGGGGTGCTGTGTCCAGCTCTGGAGTCCTCAGCACAGGGAGGACATGGACCTGTTGGAACTTGTCCAGTAGAGGGCCACGAGGATGATCAGAGGGATGGAGCACTGCTCCTATGGAGAGAGGCTGAGAGAGTTGGGGGGGTTCAGCCTGGAGAAGGTTCTAGGGAGACCTCGGAGCCCCTTCCCGTCCTTCAAGGAGCTCCAGGAAAGCTGGGGAGGGACTCTGGATCAGGGAGGGGAGCCCTAGGAGGAGGGGGAAGGGTTTGACACTGCAAGAGGGGAGATGGAGCTGAGATGTGGGGAAGAACTTGTGTGGTGTGAGGGTGGTGAGAGCCTGGCCCAGGATGCCCAGAGAAGCTGTGGCTGCCCCATCCCTGGAGGGGTTCAAGGGCAGGTTGGAGGGGGCTTGGAGCAACCTGGTCTGGTGGGAGGTGTCCCTGCCCAGGGCAGGAGGGTTGGAACTCGATCATCTTTAGGGTCCCTTCCAACTCTAACCATTCTATGATTTTGGGGAGTGGGTATGAGTTTGAAAACTGGAGTCTTCTAAAACTGTGCAGCGGAAAAGGGACAGATGAACTGGGTGAAACGGCTGATCCTGAGACCCATGGTATTTGCAGTTCTGAGATTTTATTTTTCAGTAGCTGTAGTCCCCTCCCGCGGCCTGAACGCCCATTAGTGGTTGGTATAGGATACGGTGCCAGTTTAACTTGCATTCCTTTCTCACATGATGCAACTCCTTAAGCATTTTTAATTATGAAGAGCAGTGAATCAGGAGGAAAACAAGGTTTCTTGCAAATGAGGCATCCAGAAATCAAGGATAACCAAAGCTGCCTCTGGTATGTAGAAGACATTTTTTCCCCATGACAGTGTTGCAGCCCAATGAGTGAGTGTCTGCAAATTAATGATGCAGATGTAATAGATGAATATTAAGTGACAGGAGCGTACAATAAAATTATAAATTAAAAAAAAAAAAACGTAATGTAGTTTACAGTAGTGACTGTTCTGAGCCTCCAACTGTGGGAAGTTATAGAACAATGATGTGAAATTTAAGACCCTCTTAAAAATAAATATGTGTAATTAAATATATAGATCAAGCAAATTTTAATTGTTGGATTATTTAAAACTTTAATAGTTATACCTTTGGTAGTATGTCATTTGACATAGGTTGTTACTGTATTGCAAATAGAGTTTAATTAATGTTAGTTTCATGTTTTTTTCACACTTTCATTATTTGTTTTAGTTTAAATCCTTAATGGGATTATTTTTACCACTCTCTGCTTGAAGGCAAGTAACGTGCTGTACCTTGATGAGGCTTTCACACTTTTTTCCCGTATCTCACCACATACAACACCAAGAGGACCTAGCATTTTGGGATGAGTTTAAGTTGGAGAAGCTGCTGTGATGGTTTGGCAGCAGAGGCGCTGGTGGCCACCTGAAACGGGCTTGTACCTCCCCGGGGAGCAAACCCAGCCCTGTGAAGTAGCTTCTGTGACCATGGTCTGGTGGGAACATGGTGGTCTGAAGCGCTGAGCTGGGGAACCAGCACTGGAAGACAAAGGGATGACAGGTTTTGCAAGAAACACCACGAGTCCTTGGCTTCGCAGCAAAGGGTGGATTAATCCCAAAAGAAAAGACAGCTCTTTCTCTTCCAGAATCAGATGTACAACTTCTCTGAGCTCTCTCCTTTGAGAAGGAGTATATTTTAGGTTTGGGGCTGTGTTAAATGTCTGACTACAAAGACTTATCTGAGTAGTTTGTCACAGAAATGTTCTTTCGCCCTTGGAGGAATGCTCAGCACCAAAGCTTGCTCTTGTCTTTCCAAACAGGATTTTGCCTCCTCCATTTCCAAAGCTTTGTTCAACTTAACCTTTTCCATTTCCAAGTGTCCTCTTACATTTTCATACCAAAATCAATTAATCTCTTAAGTGTTTTCAGACCTTTGTAAGTACTGTACTGTTTACTTTTCTAATGTAAATATTTATTAACTAGAAGATGGCAAGTTTAATACTAGACATGACTAGGTGACTCCAAATCTAATTATGTTGGTTTTTCACTGTCACAATGCTTGTTCTTAATTAATTTAATGCTTGAAATTATTTCTTCCAAAAAAAAAAGAAGTAATTGCTGATTATCTAAAATTCCCAGAAAGACTTTAACTATCACTTCAGAACAGGTTTAGGTGGCTTTGGGACTGTCACGCTGCTGCTTCCCCCTCCCCGGTCTCCTCCTCTCTTTTCCCCTTGGGTGCACACTCTGCTTCTCGCTGGTTTTAATTTTTCCTGAGATATTCACCTGAACTAGTTAAGGCTGTAATTCTGTGACAATAAACTAATAAAGCAAATACTCGAACTTTGATGTTGACTAATGCTCTTTAGTTTTAAAAAAAATAAAAAAATAGAATTGTGACAATTGTCATACGTTTCCACCTCCTATCAGTTAGACAAACTTGTGTGTCTTTGCTTAGATATTTGCTAATGATATTTTCCTGTTGCCTATTATTAATTCTAGTGGAGGTTACTCATGACGAAAGAGTCTTCCCTGGTGAATGGTTTCAGGGCTGAGTTTCTGTTTATTCTGCACATTTCATTGTGTAATTTTAGGAATGAGCATCGTTCTGAAGCTTTGATCAGACTGGGCAGGTTGGTGAGATACACTGATGTCAACAAACCTCTTAAACGATAGAGAAGCTGCATGTTTGATTCTAGAGAAAACCATGGAATAAGTCATTAAGAAAGTTAAAATCTGTGTTTCTAAAATACATTGGATATGTAAATTAAGACAACTGTTAAAAATTGGTATTTTTGAAACATGGTGGTGGTTATGGCTGGGGGAAACAATCGGATGCCCCCTATTTTGAAGGAGCTCTGTTGTGGTATAATCGATGAAACGTCCCATGATGCGCACCAGGAAATAATTAAACTTGACCTATTGACTTGTCAATATGAGTAGTTTATTCTTTAGGATTAGAAGGGTGGGTTTTGTCTTTGGAACATAATCCTTTTCTGAGTGTTCGGTTGTTGTAAAGTGCTTGATGGACCAGAAATGATAGTGCCGGGAGCTTGACCTTTGTTATGAGTGATGGTGTTCTGCTGCCCAGCATTATTGGTTTCTGCCATTAATTAGCAAATGGTGCAACATAAGCAGAGGGGGAGCTGACAGTAGCTGCATTTCAGGGATATGTCGATGTAAAACAAAACAAAAAGGAAAGAACCTCCAGTAGTCTGGTAAATTTTTGTTAATCTACAATAAAAATGCTGTGTTTGACCCACCTGGAGCAGAAAATTGTAGGTTTTTTTCCCTGCTACTGGGGTTGTAGCAATAGTAACCTATTTTGTGATAAAATGAAGAATAATAATTTTTGTTTTAAAAAGCTGCAAAACCTGAATCTCCCGGTTGCACCTAGTTCCTTTAGAATTTTCTTTGGGAAAAAAATTCTGTTGTCTTGATTTTTCTATTGTATGGAGCAGAATTAGAACTGTTGAACTTCTTTTTGCAATTGCAAACGATACCTCAGCGAACTTGGTTTCACTTCGCCTTTGGGTTTGTGGAAAAATCATAACGTGGAATTTCAGTTCACCTCAAAGTTAGAGCTTACATAAAAAGCGATATTTCTCTATATTCAGAACTAAATTAACTTTGTTGTAATCGTCGGGGTAGTTTGGCCTGTCTTTTTGATGTATTGCAAATGTTCAGGACTCTCATGCCTGGATCATGTGCTGCGTGGAGAAAGCATGAAAGGAGGCATGAAAATGTTAGCTATGAGTTTCTTACTATAGATGTGTGAAAATGCTGGGTTTTCCTGTGAAACTTGTGCTGCTCTGGCGCGGGGTGAGAAATTCAGTTGTCGTTATGACTCCATGGCAATTATGTAATTTAAAGATTTTTATTTATTTTTCAGTAGACCATTAGCAACATCAAAACTTGACAGTTTAAACTGCTGTGGTGCTGTTAATTGTAATTCTTTATCCTAACCAGATTACGCTGATAATTGCTTTGTTGGAATAATCTGAAGCTTCGCTTGAATAATTCACAGTTTAGTTGCTTAAATTCCTTTCCTGAAGATGCAGGTGTCCTGCAGAAGTTATTCCGTGCTCCCCTCATGGGTAGTTTATAAGCGCAAATCTTTTCAATGCTTTCTCCAAAGCGGTCGTGTCCCGGTGGGTGCCTGCTGTGGAGATGACCATGTGGAATTCCAACATTCTAGGGTGGCTGGAGTTTCAGACCCACTTTCCCACCGTAACCCTAGTGAAAGCAGAGCTCACCCAATTTTTGGGGGATTCATCTCCGCATCTGTCTCAGCCTCCTCTTAATTCACACATTAACGTGCTTTGAGTTAAGTGATTCTTTGGTTACTTCACCTGCTGATAACGTGTTAAAGCGTGAGTGCTGTTGCCAGACCAAGTTTGTAACGTGGGAGCTACAACCACTGAGCTCCTCATCCAGCCACCACACTGGGAGTCAAGTAGGGTTTTTTCTAATCTGACATCTGTATGGGATTGCTTTCACTTGTGCTCGGTTGAGTGAGGTTGTCTGTGGTGAAAACAAATTTACTTCATATGTGAAGCCAGATATTTTCAATTCCAGGTGCTACTACAGCCAGAAATTAAGTGATTTAAGAGGTTATTGCTCCGTAACACCCACTACACCTCCCAGCAGTATCTATCTCAGCTCTATTTGTGTTGGTAGTTCCAGCACCCTCAGATCTGCTTGTGTAGGACCTTCTCCAGCATTGATTCCCCTAAAGACATCTTGATTTTTGGGTATCCTGAAGGTAGCCACCTTGTAGAGTCACATCAGATTTTTTATCCCCTTCCCTTAGTTGCTGTATTACACTGCCTGTTGCGTTGTGTCGCATTTGGGTTTTTTCCCTATTTCTTAAACAGAAGCTGTCACGATGACAGCTCCTTGTGATGGTACAAGGAGCAACGTACAGAGGGTGGCCACACATTCAGGCTGAGCTTTAGAGGAGAGGTCCTCTCTCCTCCCGTTTGTGGGGAGGATGAAGGGGTGACGTGGAGTTGGGGGAACTCCCATTGAAAAGGCTGTGTGAGAAGAAGTACTGAGGTTTTTATGTATATTTGTTTTTACAAAGCCTGTTCAATGCTTAATTAAGATTTACTAACGTGTTCTTCTCAACACCAAAATGCATTGTGAGTGCTTTTGAGTATCTGCAGTAATAATGATTTTACAAAGGAACATTCTTTATCTTTAGGCTTTACATAGAGAGGTGCTGAGTAAATTAAAAAAAAATATGATAATGGTACTATCTGGTTCGAATTTTTCACACAATAGTTTTAATCAATTTTTCTTTGTCCTTTCATGTTTTTAAGGATATTGTAACATGCATTAACGCCAATTTACTTTTATTATTGAAAAGGTAAAATACGCTATTCATCTCATTTTTTTCCATTTGCTTTTTTTCCCCATCCCACTCCAGTTTTGGCAAGCAGTCTGGAGGAAAACGAGGATGCGAATGTATCATATTGGAGCCTTCAGAAATGATTGTGGTAAGACAGATTTTTTTCAAATGTATTTAAATCTATTGCTGGTTTCAGCAAATCCTGTCTGTTTTATAGCCGAAAGCTTATTGTAAAGCATTCTATAAAATTGCAGCAGAATTGCCTTGATTTCAATTATACCTATGGCTGCTATCGTAACAGCAATAGCTATGTAAATTTAATCTAGATGGGTAAATGATGATGATGATTAGGTCATTCTTTCTAAAATTATGCTTACTTGAGTTTCAAAAGCCTACCAGTTACGGCTGAGTTGAGCGTTCCTGAGTCAGGCAACGACAGACCGCTATCTTCAATATTTTATTTACCCTCCCCAGCCCCTTTTCATGCCTTTTTCTGGGCCATGGCAGCCGGGCTGGGGCTGGGGGAAAGGCCCTCTCACCCCTGGCCTTGGCAGTTCCTTACCAGGTGAAGGCTTCTAGGTAAGAGGAAAAGGAACACAAGTGATGAACCAAACTTGAAGGGTAAGCACAGGAAGGACATGGACCTGTTGGAGCAGGTCCAGAGGAGGTCACAGAGATGCTGGGAGGGCTGGAGCCCCTCTGCTGTGAGGACAAGCTGAGAGAGTTGGGGGGGTTCAGCTGGGAGAAGAGAAGGCTCCGGGGAGACCTTGGAGCCCCCTCAAGGGGCTCCAGGAGAGATGGGGAGGGACTCTGGATCAGGGAGGGGAGCCCTAGGACAAGGGGAAAGAGTTTTAATAGATTAGAGATTAGGAAGAAATTGGATGGGGCTTGGAGCAACCTGGTCTGGTGGGAGGTGTCCCTGCCCAGGGAAGGGGGTGGCACTGAATGGGCTTTAAGGTCCCTTCCAACCCAAGCCTTGAACCCCTCCAGGGATGGGGCAGCCACAGCTTCTCTGGGCAACCTGGGCCAGGCTCTCGCCACCCTCACACCAAAGAATTTCTTCCTGAGATCTCATCTCAATCTAAGAAGATGCAAATGACAGAGTAGCTTTTGTGTAGTGTGTCCCACCAGAGAGCAAACGACCTTGTTAAAGTATTTTATGAACAAACTAGAGAGTTTTGTGGGGGTGTGTGTGTAGCTTGAGTAGCTAAACCTGTGGTGTGTTTCTCCAGAGGAGTGACTGTCCCACTGAAGCCAGCTTTGGCCGTGTTGGAAACCTCAAATGCAGCTGGTCATTCCTGCAGATAAATGTACAACTGGACAATTCTCCTCTGTATCTTAAACCTCTTGAGCTTTCTGTAACTGTCATTAAATTCCACCAAGAATATAGAGATAACTGAAAGAACCTTAAATCCTGTCCTGGAACTTCACTATTTTTTTTCTGTAGGAAGATTAGAGAACTGAAAGTGCAAAGTTGTTTCTTCATTATCTTTATGTTCGTGTTTTACAGGCAAATGTAGCTAAAGGTACCATTAACTGTCAGTTTTCTAGGTAGGACTTCAAATGGGGTGAGAAAAAAGCATTAGTGTGGTGGCAGGGACCTTGCTAATGAGCTACCCTGACACAAGGTGTACTTGAGTTTCATTTTCCTAATTAATTCTTATTAATTTACCCTAACTTTTATCTCTCTTTTTTTTTTTTAATTTGCAACATACTAATGAGCTTTAATACATGATGAATATTTATCTTCAAGCAAAAGAATTAGCTGCTTCAGTGTAGTTAAAGAACAGCATCGTTCTCTGCTGCTGACAGGTTTTTTTAAAATTTATTTTTTCCCCTCTCCCTCTTTCTTTCTAGAATGTAAATCAGTTTTGTAGCGGGAATCCTCCGGGAGCTGACCCATTTTAAAGGCCATAAAATGTGGTCAACTTAAGTTAATGAGGATAACAGTGTGTGAATGGGCACCGTAGCTCATATTTTTGGAGGCTGAGCAATCTATTGAAATCATAATGGCTCCATTTATCACTTAAGAAAATGGCAAGAATTGCAGTATCTCAGTGTTCTGAAGCCTCCTTTCTGTTGTTCTTGGTGATTTTTGTTTTTTCCTTCAGATTTAAGTGTAAGGTTTTGGAAGAGCAGCGTGATATTAGGAGATGGGAAATATTTCCCTGCTGGCAGGGTCTGCGGCGAGGGACAGAGGACAGTCCCCTGAGCCACCTCCGTTGTCACGGGGCAGCAAGTGCTGCAGCTGAAGCTGCAGGGACATGTTCTGCTACTGCCACTATTCAAGTTTAATGAAAACAACAGCCTCGATTAGAAACCAGCCGGTTCACACGCTGGTCTGGACTTCTAACAACACATTGAAAATGAAATAATGGAACAACTGGTCTGGGTTGCCCAGAGAAGCTGTGGCTGCCCCATCCCTGGAGGGGTTCAAGGCCAGGTTGGAGGGGGCTTGGAGCAACCTGGGCTGGTGGGAGGTGTCCCTGCCCAGGGCAGGGGGTTAGAACTGCGTGGTCTTTAAGGTCCCTTCCAACCCAAGCCATTCTATGAAATAATACACAGGACTCTACAGGGCACGGTCTCCATCTGACCTGGTGATGTGTTGATCACCATGGTCCCTGCTGCTGTGGTGGCACAGGGGAGCAGCCCTCCTTCCACAGAGATGCTGAGTTCTGCTGTAGGGGTGTTCATCCCACTCGGGGGGTTGCGAGGAGGTCAAATACACTCTCTGCCAGCAGAGATGTTTAGTTTTAACCAGGCGACAGCAGGGCTGAGCCATGAGCAGTGAGAGGTAGCCCTGGCCGGCCTGTCCCATCACTGTAAATCCTAACCATAACCAGTCTGATGGTTGGCTGGACCCAAACTGCTGATGGTGCTGGTGGCACTGAACTGGAAGCCATGTGGTGTGATGGTCTTTCCTGGGTTTCTGATTTTTGTATTGCTTTTCTTAGCAGCAGTGGCATTAATTGATGGACGTAGGTGGTCTCAGTTTCTGAGTTCCCACCGTCAGTTGATCATTTTGCCTTTGTGCTAATAAAGACAATATATTGATGCTCACTTCTTAGTTTTTAGTTAGAATTGTAGAAGAAAAATAATTTCATCTTACAATGAGTGTTTGTTTTACTTTAGTCTTAAAAAATACCTATTCAGTTTGGGATTTCTTAATAATCAGGGTCATTAATGTTGGAAGATGTCCAGCCCCTCTGGAGAGCTCTCGGCATCCAGGTCAGTCTGTTCTCTGGGAGAGGCTCAACACTTGCTCAAGTTTCTATGATCCTGTAAGAATGAACACAGAGGGGGAAAAAAGGGAAATAATGCATTTATTGAAGGAGCTCATGTATGGTAGCACACATATAAAAATTAAAAGCGAAATCCACACAATTTCAGTTATTTATAAAGCTGTGCTCCCTTACTTCTGGAAGCCTTCTCTATAATTAGAGAGCAACGTTACTACTAACTAGAAATCCGTATTTTATGCTAGGTGAAGAGGGGCTTCTTTATCCAGTGTCTTAGTATTTTTTTTAATGAGACCAAATGGCCTGTTAAAAAGGATTTTTTTTTTTTGGTTATTTTATTTTTTTGTCCTTGGATGTTTTTTTGCATCCTTCTACCGTCATGCTTAGAGCAGCTCTGCTCCTTGATGTCTTGCTGATTGTCCCCTGCCTTTGCAGACAGATAGTAAAATTCTAGTGAAAAGTGTGGTTGCTGCTTGCTGGGGGAACTTGGCTTGTCTGCTTTCTTTTTTGACAACATTGTGGTGTGAGGTTCACTCTTCTTTTTTAACTGTTATATCTTTAACTTGTGTTATCAATGTATATTTTTCTCTAGGGAATTAAAACTAACCTACAAAGCAAGCCCAGCTGTTTGCACCTTCCTCTGACCTCAGGCAGACATAGCTGTTTGGAAAAAGCGATGCAGAAAGTAGATGTGAACTTGCTTTTGCGATGGTTTAGATATTTTGGTTACTTTCTTGTTCCTGTCTGTGAAGTTCTTTCTGGTTTTCATTCCTTTCTGTCTTTTAAATTTTAATTTTGAGATCATTTACCCAAGTATGTAAGCGAGGGCTGTGTAGAGACCATGTAGAGGTTCTTCTGTTCCAGTACTTAAATTGTAAGTTTAGGATTTTGAAGTTAAATTTAGAAGAGAGAGGGGAAAAAAATTAAAAAAATAGAAATCATCGAGGGCAGTAGAAACTCCTCTACAGTAAATGTGTCGTGGAGAAGCTTCTTGCCTGGCTGCAGCCTCTTTGCCTGCACGTCTGCTCCGCTTCCTGCTGGGAGATATTTTTCCAAAACATCAAAAGGAAATGGGAAAGGATGGGACTGCTTTTTATAGAAGAAAGGAATTGTAACCAGTGAGATAAAGGGGTTTCATGTTGACTCTTACTAACAAGAGAAATTTACCTGATTTTTTTAATATTCAGTCGCAAATAATATTTAATATCAAGATAAGAATCAAACTCCAGTTATTTCTTCATAATCTGCTGGAAATGATTGGAAGTCACTCTGCCATAGATGAAGTAGTTATTTACAAAAAGCTGAAATATTTAAAGTTGCTTAGCTGTAACCGGTACTAGAAATAAGTTATGTTTTTAAAAATTACACCAAGAAGATAGGACATAATTCAGTGCCTTTAGCAGATTGTAAGTACTCAAAAAAATGGTAACATCGTTGTTGAAAACACGCTTGAGATACAGACATGGCTCGTTTTGTGTTGTACAAACCGTGTGGGTGCAGGAGGGTTTCTGCTGGGGAGTGACATTGTGTAGAGGATACGTGTGCCTTTTCTACTTTTTTTTTTTTTTTTTCAAAAAGAACTCTTTCCTGGAAGGAAACTGTGGCCTCCGGCTCATTGTAATAACGTAGTTCTGAGACCTGCAGCAGTGGTTCTCCGAAACGGGCGCAGTCCTTTTCTCGAGAAAACTTTTAACTGCTCTGAACTTATGGTTGTTCCTTCCTCATGAGCTTAATCCGGCTCCATCGGCTCTCGGTGCTATGGAAGAACTGGATGTTTAACCAGGAGCCTGAACATGTGTTTCAGGTGGAGAACTCCAAAGACAATGAGGAAAACATCTTGCAGAGAGAGGTGCCGCTCAGGCAGTCCCGGCGGAGGTTTCGGAAGATCAACCAGAGGGGCGAGCGTCAGACCATCACTGACAACGTGGATTCCAGCAGCTACTTGTCGGTGAGTCTGCTCTCTCTTGGCCCAGCTCCTCGGCATCGCGCCGTCTGCGCCGCTGGCGGTGTTTTGTTCTGGTGAGAGAGGCTGGTGAGATGAAATAGTCTGTGTTTCTCATTTCTGAGAGCATTTTTTTCTTGTTGGGGAGCAGTACAGTACTTCAGGTTTGACCACCGTAAGGGGAAGAGAAGGTTCAGGCACGAGTTGGGGAAAAAAGGGTTTTTTTTTTTGCTTCAGGAGTTTTCAGTCGAACGGTATAAATAAATCTTAACAAGTTTGCCAGACAGAGAAATGGTCAGTCTTGGTTTCTGTTGGGTTTTGTTGGTTTTACCTGGAATTCTTTCGGTACGGTGTAGGAATTGAGGGTTTTCTTTTTTTCTTTAATAAACTTGAACCATGGTTTGGAACGGAGTCAATCACACGCGCAGTTCAGTGCAGTGCTAACGCTGTCCCACTCGGCCGTGTTCATGGGCTTAAAAATAGCGTCTTGGTAATTCAAGCATCAAAAAGAGTAACGGCAACTCGTTTGCTGGTCTGAAATTAACCTCCCAGACTACAGTAGCTGCGCGGTGTGAAGGCACGTACAGCTGTGGTTTTGAGGCCACAATGCTTTTATGAAGGTTTTTCTTTGCCATTATTTTTCACATACAAACTTCCTTGGTAGCAGGATGTACGTGTGATCTAGACAAATGATTTCATTGCAAATAATTGCTCTGGATGCTTTGATTTGCTTTGAAAATCAAAGGTTAAAAGAACAGTCCTAACGTCGAAGTGCACGAACCTTGAGTAGTCTTCATGCACTGAAAAAGAAAAAAATATTTAATTTCTCCCCTTTTTTTCCCCATCGTCCTTTTCATCTCCCTGAAAGGTACAAAGCCTTCTCTTGGCTGGTGTACACTTCAAAATAGCTGATGTGTGCAGTGAGATAGAAACTTAAAAGATTTCCTCTGTGTAAGAAGAAACTGCTGGGGTTTTTTTCTGCCTGCTGGTGGCTGTTGGATCGCAGGTGGTGATTTTAGCCTCCCCACAGCATTACCGTGGCCTCAGTAGGGGTTACCTCGGCGTTTGTCTCGTGAGCAGAAGAGCTCTCCTTGCTGTGGCCGGAAGACAATATGCTGCTTGGAGTTCACCGTCCTCTGCCATCTCGTTTGGAACTGTCCCACGCGTTGGATTTTAGCGTTAGTAACTCATCTGAATTAGTGATTGCCCAAATGAGCTAATGGAGGAACAGCCAACGCCGATGGTTCCTGTCCATCTCGAGGGGTGCAGGAGAAGGGGCTCCGGCATCTCTGTGCTAAGAAAGACCGTGTTATGTGGCTTCTTGAACAATTTCAGAGGTTTTCAGTGATTGATGCAAGGAGTCGGTGTGATACGCTCACAGGATTGTGATTTGATGACAAATTATGTCCTCATTAGGATTTTTCTTCATGTTGATTTTATTTCTTCATGTTACCAACCACAAGGAGCACGCGTGTGTGTCTGCACATAGAGTTTTCTGTTGCAAATCTGGTGGCTTCCTCAGATTTATGAATACCTATATTTTGATCAGCATTTGATGGAAGATGGTATAGACTTCATAAACCAACAGCACATTCCTAAATCTGCTGTTATGTCAGTTAATTAGGAATATATAAAAAGAGGCGCTAAGGTGTTTTCCTGGCTGAGTGAGTGCTAAGTGGCAAGGGGTAAACAACCACCTCTCTAGAATAGGATAGAAAATCTGCAAGCTGTTGGGTTTTCAGGCGTCGGGACTGAAATACCAACCCGTGCTCTGCAGACTGGAAGCTCCTAATTGGGAAGTGTCACACTCCCAGCACTCGGTGTAGCGAGAAGTAATTTGTAGCTCAGCAGATGACTAAGAAATCAAAACGCGATAACCAGCTGCCTGCTTGACAAGTAAATAAAAATTGGGTGCCTGTATTTTTCCATGTTGTGTTCTAATGTGAGAAAACAGTGGGTTTTTCTGAGGAATGGTTAGTTCTGTGCTGAGGTTTAACCCTTAACCGCACGAGTTGTCTCCTACGTGGCTGTTGGTTTCCAATGGTCTCGACAACCAGGTTTTATCACGGGAACCCACGTGAGAATGGGCAGGGGAAGGAGTTGAGGGGTTTTGAATGAAACTTTTATTTGACAAGAAGTTGCAATAACGTTTTCTGCCAGAGTGGGGGAAGCTGTTGACAAACTCGCTGGCAGATTTCCTCTCTGGCCTGATGCTAATGAATAAGCACAGGGTTGCGTTTCCCTCCCCGGCCAGTCGGGAAATGTTCTCTGACAGAGGCTGAATGGAGCCCGATGGACCTTTTGTGAGCCCCGCGTGCCCTGGCACCGCTCCGAGATTCCCAGCCCCTCGGGCACGTCCCACCCGTGTGATGATGTTACAGTACTCAGCGTGACACTCTTTGAGGCCCTTCTCTGAGACACAGGTAGTTTTCTGCTTTCTAAAGAAAATGTCTTGTTTTATCCCACATCAAATTTTTCCCTTTCAGGATTAAATAGAAGATTCCTTGTGTTTGCTTTTAATGGGGATTGCATAGATAATCTCCTTAAAATGTAAATCTCTGCGCATTAACTATACTGTGATTAGTGTTTATGATTAAGCTTAATCTTTGTTTTTATAAAACATTACCCATTAGGTTGTGACATGAGCTTGCGGCTGCTTCTCACACGGAGCTCCCTGCTGCTTAGTGCTGGAACTCCTCTAGGAATCCCTGTGATTGGCCATGAAATAAAGATTTGTATGCAGATACTTTAATATTTTAAATGATTTACCATCTTTGAAGCTCTTCTTTTTCCTTAAGTAAGAGAGCCCTAGTACTTAATTTAACTCTGTATCTTCAGGATACTTGACATTCAAATTATTGTGGGAATCTTCAATTTTATTTTTTTTTCCTCCCCTTGATTGAATTAAAGTTAACAGTGAATTATCTGGTTGGCTTCTTTGGTGAAGGAGTTACTATTTAGGCTCCTTCGCTATGTTTTTGTGGTTTCTTGGAGGAATATTGTTTCACAAGAGCACTGCTCTCCTGCAGAATAAGTACTTAAAGTTGGGTTGGTTTTTATTTTTGTGGTGTTTTTCTTCTTCCAGTAAAATTCAGTGAACATATGCTGACAGTGTTCTTTCTTCTCACTCAAACCGAACAGGTTTATGTTTCTGTTTATACCTTCCAAGTGCATAATGATGTGGATTTGTTCTTGCGATACATATGCAGGGCAGTCTGTCGGGCTGGCTCTGGGTGGGTGAACAGCCCGAGGTCCAGCTTCCACTCCCAGGGTGGCCAGGAGCTGTGTTAAGGTCCTGCTGGCACTGGGTTTTCCCGTCCGCAGCACATCTTGCCAGCAAGATCCCGAGGATAAATATATATTTGGCGAAACACTTCTCAAATGGTTTTTTCCAGGATGCAGAACAGCCCTGCTGCCCACGGAGCCGTGACGGAGGAGGTGGCTCCATCGTGGTTGGTGACGTGCAAGGCAAAGGCCACGGGGGCAGCCCGAGTGGGGCACCTGGCTGCCTGAGCATCCCCAGAGTGCCATGGGCTCTCGTCACCCCTGGGCATTTCTGGCTTCTGTTGCCCTTTTCGTTTTTGTCACTTAATACCTCTCTGCATCTTGCATGTCACCCCCACAGTGACATCCTGACTGGGGGGGGGAAGTGAGGCTGGAGTCACTGGGAGAAACCTCTTTTCATTCTTAATGGCTTAGAAAGAAAGGTGCCGTTGGTATTAATTATGGCCCCTCTTGCTTCAAACGGTGTTTGTTAGAGGGATTGCCGATCCCTTTGGCGAAGGCGCTCTCTGTATCGCTGTCTGTAAGGCAGATAAGGATCCAGACAGGAGCTGGAGTCGTGCAGTGGCACATTATCACAGCGCGGATAAACACTTACTCAGCTCCAGTTCCGAGTCTAGTTCTCAGCCCGGTAAATAATGCAACCGTATTTCTTAATTACGAAAGAAAAAAAGTAATTGTCATCATCTCTGTTCAACTACGTCCCAGCCGTTGGTGACCGTGAAGCTGGTGCTGACAAAACTCCAGCCCGACTGACAACAGATGACTTGGTATGTTAATCTTTTTTAAACTCAAATATTTAATGGTAGTCCTGGTGCTTTATAAAAGTTAAATTGCTTTTTTTGATCTCGGATCAAGTAATCGGAAAGTAAATGATTCAACTATTTATCTTCACAATTAAAAAATGAAACCTGAAGTAGTAAGTTCTGCATTTACGTTGCTTGCAGTCATCAAAACCAAACGGGGGTTAGCAATCTGATACAAATTTCTACGTGACCCTCAAACCTGTAAACTCAAATCTTTTTTCATTTGTATAAGATTTTTCTAATTTATTGGCTATATACGGTTTTAACAGTTCTTCTCTCTGATTTTTTTTTTTTAAATGAAGAATTTTGTGGTGCAGGTTCAATGCAATGCGTATTTCTATGGGGTTGTGACAACATTTTGAATTTTTTCAATTGTTGGTTCACGGTAGAACAGGATAAAGAAATGGGAACCAAACTTCAGTAGTAACTCCCTTTCTTAGAGATGCAAATTTACTTTTTTTTTCTTTTTTAAACTCTTGTAAGAGGATGATGAGGTTTAAAAGATTTATTATAATATTAAGTTTTACGGACAGTTTCTTAAGACTCGCATCATGTACAAATTTTCCCGGAGCCTTGTAGGAGCATTTATCTTCAGAGCAGTCTGTCACTGAGGACTGCTTGAGTGGCAAGTTTCTTGTTCTTTGATCATTACTTAATGTAATCCTGTCAGGGGCTGAGTTAAGGCAGGGAATCTCACAATTGTAGGAAGTTAAGGCACATTTCAATATATACTTGGATCAAACCCATTAAGGTTCTTTACCATTACTAATCCTTTCCTTTTTAAATGCTATAAAATGCTATGGGTCTTTTATAATCTATTTTTAACTGCCAGGTAAATTTGCTGAAATGGTACCTGTTATTGATCTAAAGCAACTAATAGAGCGTGTCTCCAGCTGCCTTTTGTTAAACTTGGACACAGCATCGTCTGGCGTCTGTTTATTGGGAATATCGGTTAATTTTAATGAGGTTGTGGCTGGACTGAGAGTGGCTAAAATCACTTGTTCTTCGGCTGGAGGAGGGTTCTCTTTGCTGCTTGCTGCTTTTTCATGTGTTTACGTCCACGCTTCCTCTTTTTGACACTTTCAAAAAATGCTTGACGGAATTTTAGCCCTATGAACTGACGAATCGGAAGAAAATTTGGGTCTTGCTGAAATCCAGGCGTCTTGCTGTGTGTGTTGTGGGTACAGACGTTGCCGTCGCCGGTAGCTTTCTGGAGGTGTTGTGTGATGCAAAGAGGTAATGTGAGGGGTTTGTTTTTTCCTGAGGCTGTTTTTACAACACGAGGAATTTCTCTGTTCTCATCTCCATCTTAAATGTGGCGTTTCCGAGGTCGTGTGGCACTCGCAGGACACGTTCTCAAGAGCCACTGTGTGTGCAGGACCCCCATGAGCCAGGTTGCCTGAGCAGGACAGGTCACTTAGAATCATGGAATGGTTTGGGTTGGA